>VVHJ01041848.1:2303-12361 GCA_015107715.1 Tylochromis polylepis | reverse complement strand
CTGCCCCTCGAGCCTACTGCAGTGTTTCCCAACCTTTTGGAGCCACGGCACATATTTCACATTAGAAAAATCACACAGCACACTACCAAACAAAAATATCACAAAAAGCATATTGATCATTTTTCCCTGCGCACCAGGCATAGTGGAACTGGCTCGGTTTGTCCCCAGTATACCTTTGTTGCTTTCTTCTGACCACTACTCATGCTAGGGCCTTCATCTGGGTCGGAGTTTTCTCCAGGACCCAGGTCAGACTGACTACTTTTTCTTTTCAAATATTTATCTATTGTTACTCCGCGCTGTGTTGTCTCACTCACAGCGTGACTGTTATGTCATTTCTTCTTTGTCTTCTTCTGTTTTACTGGCAATTGGCAACCCATTTAATTAGAGCAGGTAGTTGTACTGCCCTCTAGTGGAAGAGAATGTAATTGTTCTGCATGTTACTCATGCCGGTCACTCAGAGTACCAATCAGGTGGAACCAGATAATCTTCCACGGCACACCTGATCATTTCTCACGGCACACCTATGTGCCTCGGCACAGCGGTTGGGAAACACTGGTCAAGTGGAGCTCAGATTATATGAATCCTGGAATATGTCTGATGTCTGCATGAAATTTTTTATAACAGGATCTGACTTTAAATAATATCTGTCAAAAAGAAAATAGCTTTCCATCACAGCCTCATTTTAAATGTACCCATATCTGTAGCATATTTATGATAATATGACAATAGAAGTGATTCAGCAGCAATGATGTGACTCTGAATACAAAGCACCAGCAACAAACAAAGAGATGACCTTGATGGCTCAAAGGTCATCCTGTTTGCACAGATGACAAGCCTAACTTGTGACAAAGACATAAATGCAGTAATTACAGTCATGCCCAAGTATTTTCTGAACCACTTTCAAAATTGCAGGCCACACAGTGAATCAGACAGCAGCTAAGGCAATTAACAAGGAGAGACACTATGGTAATGAGGGTATGGTGCTTGTAAGGTCACTCACGTTGTGCATGTTAAGCCACAACTCAGGGCAGCATTTCTTTGCCACTTGATTAATTGAAGGTTACATAAAGGTAAGAGGTGCAGAGTTAATTTATCCGATTTGTCCCACACAGACAGTTGCTAAATAATGTAATCTTTATGAGTTTATTTAATCATCTTCTTGATCTGAGGCATCATGTCGATCTTTTCAAGAAATTATCACAAACCAATCCAGATCCAGATACTGTTCTTGTTCCATGGACTGATGACATTCATGGTGTGGAGGGAATTATCAGTCCTGGCAGAGTTATGCAGTCTTGGATTGTTCTTGTTAGCTGTGTCATCGTCCTGTAAATGCATCTTCCATGGATGCCAGAATTTTCAGCTTGAGCTCCTCATTTAAATGTCCTCAGAATTATGAAGGAACTAATATTTATAATGACTCAGCTTTGCAAAGAGGTGAAACCCACCACCAGTGGAATCAGACCTCATTTTACAGTTACAAATAAAAATGATACATTCATTTGTATGTTATTGAGTGAATTAAGTATTTGATCCCCTCTGACCCGACCACCATTCTGGCTCCCACAGATTGGCTGTGTGCCCATGTGGCATACAGTTACAGTCAATCAATCAATTACAGATATATATTAATTCATTATGTGTATAAACCACACCTGTCCACATAATCAATTTCTTCCATTTCACCCTCTTCACCACCATGGGCAAGACCAACGAGCTGTTAAAAGATGTCAGGGACAAGATTGTAGAGCTGCAGAATGCTGGAATGGCTAACAAGACCATTACCAAGAAACTTGGTGAAACTGGCTGATGTGATTATTCGGAAATGGGAGAAATATAGAATGACCATCGATTGCTCTGGTCTGGACCTCTTGTCTCATGGTAGTATTAAGTATTAAATATTAAATATTAAATAATGTATAATGAAAAATTTTGAAGACCAGAAGAAGATGAAATTTCATTTGACTGGACTCTGTGTAAATTTTGTGCCTCATAAAAAGATCCCTCTAACGGAACCAAAAAAGGCACATGCTGCACATGAACAATGGCACAGGTTTGGTTTGTTCTTAAAGGATTTTAAATCAAACAAGATGTGATTGAAGTGCACAGTTTCAACATTAATTCAACTCAAGGTGTTTAACAAAATGTTTGCATTAACTATTTAGGGATTATTGGCATTTTTATAAATACATATTATACATATACATGCTGCTGGAAAAAATTCCAACCCAGCCATGCCCGTGAATGGAATAACTGGAAGAAAATGAAATGAACGTTTTTATTAATTGACTGAATGAGTGTAGGACCCGTGGAAAGTTCCTGTATTTACTCCCTGATGCTCTGTCACTGTCTGAATCTTTTTTTTTTTGTTTGCTAGTTTTAGGGGCATCTCTCTGCTAAACTCTGTTAACCTTATAAGAGTCCAATTACAGTGGTAATATGTAGTGTTTTTACTGTCAAATAAAGTTTATGTAACATTAGGCTGACGTGTCTCTGACAAGATAGTGGAACGGCTCCTTTTTCTAGTCAGTTGTGTGGTGATATACATGTAGGTAGTACATGAATACTGTGGAGTGGAGAAGGAGGTCTGTGGCGCACACAGTTTTTGACCGGTGCAAAATTGAGTGGAATACTGATAAATGGATAAATGAGAGCAATTTATTTGATTTGTAACATTCTTTTGCGCTTAAGTAAACATCAGAAGACTCAGAAGAGTTGTTCCTCCACATCACTCTGAAAGCCGAACACAAACCTGGTAAGTGGCAGCAGCAAAGATACCACCACAAATCTCTTGAACTAAAAGTGAAATTGTGCATTTCCTTCACATCTTGATTGTGTAATTAAAAATCCACACTGGTGTTGTACAGGGGCAAAGTTGATAACACTGTGTTGTTGTTCAGATATTTATGAACTGAGCTGTTAATGTCATAATGCAACGAGTTCCTTCTGATAAATCATCTTAAACTGTAAGTAAAGACCCAAACAACAAAATGTACACAGTGACATCAGAGTTTTCCAAGACTCCACACTGCACAAAATTCCTTCCACACTGTTCCTTCTACATCATGCATGAATTGTGTCCGTGAATCCATATGAATATCTGGATCAGGATGTAATTGTAACGCTTTGTTTGGAACATTAGAAAATGTGTTACAGTATTTTATTTCAAGTTGTCATTTTGATACGCACCATGGAGCCTTAAATACAACACACAAATGAAGCTGTGGAACCTCTCGCCATGTCAGTATGCATTAGCTGCTGACTGATTGCCATTTGTCTAATTAATCAGTCCCCAACTAACATCAGCTATTAATTCACTGATGAGCAGGGTCACAGCACACTCCTCACACACATAAATCTTTGCCTGTTACTGATCCAAAAATAACTGCACAGCTTGATTTGTCTGATTAATCTCTGTGGTACATTATAAAGTGAAAAAGATGGATATAAAGAAAAAGCTGACTGAAAAGACTTTATTATTTTGCTTGGTTTTTTTTACATCTATGGATTGAGGCTATCAAAGTGACCGTAGGACTTGCTGCTTTTGATGGAAGCTAGTAGCAATAAAAACACCCTAAGCCTTAACTGTTCAGTGAAAATGTCCAGTTATTACACACACAGTCCATTTTAGGTCTCAAGTGGGAAACTATTGATTGAACCACAAATCTAACAAAACAGCTTAAACTGAGTAACACCCACTTTCCAATATCAATCTAGAAACATGACTCAGCAAGATGTTGCTCTTAGGAAAAAAAAAAAAAACAATCTGCTATTCTCCTGAGGCAATCTAATGTTTTCAATCAGCAGCCAACATCAGCTGCTGCTGGTGGTGGTGCTGCCGCCAGTGCTGCCAGTGCTTTCCAACTGGCATCAGACCAAATGGCTACATTTGGCCTAACATATAACACCTCAACAGTCATTGTGGAAATACAACACAAGGACTCTCACTCCTGACTTCCCTTCACCCACTTTCTATCTTTATTTTTCTTTTCTCATTCGTCCCATCATCTCATTTCTCTTTCCTGCTCCATTACTATATTTCCCTTCCCATTCCTCGTCTCTGCTGGGTTGACACTTTTTGGCAGAGTTCCCAGATAAGAGTATGGAGGAACAGTTATTACAGACAGTGTGCTCTGATCAGAGAGCTTTCACATCACAGTCACAGAGATGCTTCTTAGCAAACCTGGAACTCACTGGAACGTGGGTCACAAAGGTCATGCATCTGACTCCGCCAAGGTGCCTCGCACATTAGTGAATATACAGCCTAAGAAGGCTATCGTTTCTAGAACACAGTTTTATGTCATCAGTGACTTAATGCCTGACAACGCAAAGGTAGTCAGATGAGAATAGGTGGAGAACCACTGGGAAAATCACAAGGTTATCTCCACTGTCCAACTGGTCAGCTATAGTAAGAAATACATGTGCCC
Source organism: Tylochromis polylepis (assembly GCA_015107715.1). Taxonomy (NCBI): domain Eukaryota; kingdom Metazoa; phylum Chordata; class Actinopteri; order Cichliformes; family Cichlidae; genus Tylochromis; species Tylochromis polylepis. The sequence continues at coordinate 7,934 of VVHJ01041848.1, read as the reverse complement.
CATATGAGATGCAGTTACATAAATGTCCAAATGTCATGACTCGCAACTAAAGCATTTCTCTTACTTAAATGGATATACAACCAGGAGAGCTGGGAGATATTATACACAGTTTTTAATCATGGGCGTTCACATGATTAACAAGTGTGTTAAACAAAAAAAACATATGGTTCATGAGTGAAACTTGCATAGAAGGAATTTTCAGTTTAAGCATCACATGACCACACTAAAGGTTAGAGTGCTGACAAAACTGAATCAACAGCATTAATTCATGTACTTCTATAATCTGTCTCAGTCTGATAGAAGTCTACAACTGTGGCATCACATTTAATTACGAACTGTATTAACAAAGCAATTTGAATTCCCTTCTGTCATGAGTCAACCCTTTAACTTCCCTCTGCACCATGACAACAGTTTCTGAGAAAGATCAATGAATAACTGACTGTGGGACCACATCTGCTGTAGATGAACGCCAACTCTGGCAAAGTGCTTATGAAATCAGAGATAATAGCATAAAGAAAGATCAATTCATTCATCAAACATTCATTAATTTTATCCAGACTCACAGTCATGAAGCCGTCCAGTAAGCCAGAGTCGGGTTTTGGTGGAGCCTGCAGTCGCTCCATGGACCACTTCTCGATGATAGAAGCCACCTGGCTGTTCTCAGTGTTGAGTATCCTGAAACCCGTCATGTTTACACCACTGTATCGGTAAGGTTCCACATCCAGTGCAAACAGATCCTGGAAAGAAAACATACTTTTCAGTACCCTTACATCGGGAAACTCTATGTATCATTTTATCCCCCCTTATCCCTGCTGTCGGTTGAAAGGCAAGGTGTACCCTGGACAGGTTCGCCGGTCTATTATAGGTTTAATTCAACAAACCCATCTCACCTGTCAACTGGTCCATCACTACTGCAGACAAGGAAGGGGTCAGAGGTGATCCTCAGTGTAATCCCACCTCAACCTTGAACCCATATGCCACTCTTACCACACACCTCACCTCAGTACTGCTGTCCTCATAGATGTCCTGCACCACCTAACCTCTATGCTACGCCTGACTTCCACATAGAATACCATAGTTCCTCTCTTGGCACCCTGTCATGTCATTTGAACTAAAAAACAGGGTGCCTATTGTGGTAGTTACTTAGAAGAGAATATAATGATGAATTAATAAATTACATTAACAAAACGTCACCTGTTGTTGTTGTTATTTGTCATTCATCAGCACTGTTGCCCCACTGCATGTTCGCTAGCAGTTTGCCAAATACTGGTGTCACTGTGTACATGTGGCTGGCAAAAATTGTTTTATAGAAATTTTTTTAAGTATATTATTTATTTTGACTGAACGAAATTTGCTTTTAAAGTAAAAATGACTTTTTAAAGTTGCTTTTTAATTTCCCTATGTGTATCAAAAGCAGAGATACTGTTCCAAATGTTTGGGTGTCTTGGATCACCAGATGAAAAAAAATCATGTTATCATCTCAATCTCATCTTTTAATAATCTGCCACATCATTTTAATTAAATATCACGGACTGTGAAAGAAAAATTATTGAACAAAGCGCCTAGAATTAGAACACTGCATTTTATTTAATCATTTATTCAGTTTTGATATATCCAAACAAATGTGTCTGTGTAGGTTCTCCATCATCCAGGTCATGGTAGTCTAAGGAGCTTGAAAAGAAAAGCATCTGGACTTCTTTAAGGTTCTTGAAGATGTTTCATCTCTTAGCCCAGAAGCTTCTTTAGTTCTAAGACCAAAGGGTCCCAGATATTTAAACCCTAGTGGGAGTTGTCCCTCAAGAGGGTCGTTGACCCACTACTGATCGTGTGCCTCATCACACAAGCCAAGGTGTGAAATATGGTGTGGGTCATTATAAGCAGAGGTTTCAAGTGATGCCTTTCACATGATAGGGTGAAGACTTTGCTTCACCCTATCATGTGACCTACTGAGATTACCTGACGCAAGATGTGAGTGGGCATTAAAGCGTCTGGGAAGGGATCTCAAAACTGGATTATAGATGGCAGACAGTTGGTGTGGTAAGCCCTGCCCTCTGTTCAAAGATGGTCGTTCACAGTGGACGTAGATGGCTTCTTTCACTTCTCTTTCAACCCATCTCTCTTCTCTGTCCAAAATGTGAACATCCTCAAAGAGTGACCTTTGTCGTTTAGGTGCAGATGGACAGCTGGGTCTTGTAGTCACAAGACTACACCAGACTACAAGACTCACAAGCCTACAGGAGTCACCAAATTTGAGTCGTGTAGTGACAACACTAAAGGAGTCACAAGGCTACATACTTCGTATGTTACATACATAAGTGAAGTTATTCAGATATAATCAATTTCTGTTCCCAATGTCTGGTCACAAGGGCAAGCAAACAGCAACCATAGCTCAGAGTGAAATTAGAAGCACTTTTTACACAATCATGAGCAAGACTAAAATATTAATCAGGAAAAAGATGAAACAGAAGAAAAATGGACAAACAATAACAAAAAGAGGAAGAGGAAAAATATGATGGAATGAAGAAGCATTTGGAAGATGAATCATATTAAAAGATATCATCAGCTGATAAACCAAGGACAAACCAAAAGAAAATAACACCAGCTGTCTGTTCTTGATGTTACAAAGTAGTGATATTGTTTTCTTTGACTCTGGGAAACGCATCAGGAGGGAACATGAATCATCCAGTGCAAGAAAAATAAATGAAATGAAGATTGAGAAGCTGCACCATCTAATTTTTTGACCATGCAACAAATCTGTATGGCGATATGGAACTGTGAGTTAGATCTGATGAAAAAATGAGTGTGCAGGACAGTCTCTGACTCTACTTACCAGTGTGGTAAATATATAGTGATAATACTCTGTCATCATCCCCATGGCAAGAGCCTAAGAAAGACAGTGACAAAAGGGGACACATTGGGAAAGATTTATAAATAAATCAGGAAGCAGATAAAATGTTTTGTCATATTCTGCACACCAACACACACACACACACACACACACACACACATTTGTCTGTTTTGTAAGGCTGCATCGCTGTGTTACCATGTAATGTGAGAAGGCATATATTGTGCTACACTGCTTTAGCCACAGATAAGAAAACACCCAGCAAAAACACAGCCATGTGAGGCAAGCGACGGCGCCCAAGGTGATCATACACTTAGCACAAGAATACTGCTAAAGTATAATATGCATAATTCTGTCGAACATCTGGAACATTAGCATCTCCAAACTAACATTCACGAGTAGCATTAAGTATTGTGGAAGAGCCGTTTTCATTCATTTTTATTTAAAAAAAATCAAAAACATCTTTTTCCGATGTGAAACTATTGTTTTGAATGTGTGAAAATGTAAACCTGGTATGTAAAATGATTGGGTTTGAAACAGAATCGACATTTCTCAATAACAGAGCAATCTGTAGAGTACTAATCCCTGAATATGCCAGGGTTTGTGTTAGTGCACTGTGTGGTCACAAAGACGGATGCGTTCCTGTAACAAATGGATTAAATACATCCTCTAAAAGCAAAAACAAATGTGGTCATTGTGCTTGCAAAGGTTCTGCAGACTCTGATGGGGAAGACTGAGTCTGAATCTGGCACATTTTTCTCTTAGTGGACAATAACCTTAATTTTAACCTGACTTCATACTGTCATACTGTTGAGAAGTTCAAAGCCGTTCTCTGAGATTGTTTTATCATCTATTAGACGAATAATTAGTATAACTCTTTGCCTCATTTCTTCTCTTCTGCTCCCAGCATCAACAGTGAGCAACAGCACTAGCTAATAATAGCATAGAAATAGATTCAGCTAATCACTGATGTTAACAAACAGCAGACATTAAATGGAACAGAAAAGTACCATATAAGAATGAGTCCATGTACCGAACTCTATATAAGGACACCAAAGCACTGATCTGGCTTCAAATTTTATTTTACCAGTGACGATCTTAGTGTGCCAGCCAGCTGCTGAACTGGATATCAAGCAATTTGTCTGTGTTAGCATCACCAAAGAAGAAGCTACACTGAACTAATAAAGGCTATCTAGCCAAACAGAAATGTGGGTGTCAGGTCAACATCAGCACAGCATTTAATCTATGTATGTATGTACAGTCGTGGTCAGAGGTTTTGAGAATGACATAAATATTGGTTTTCACAAAGTTTACTGCTTCAGTTTTTATGATAGCAATTTGCATGAACTCCAGAATGTTATGAAGAGTGATCAGATGAATCACAAAGTCCTTCTTTGCCATGAAAATGAATTTAATCCCATTTCATTGCTGTCATTAAAGGACCTGCTGAGATCATTTCAATAATCTTCTTGTTAACTCAGGTGAGAATGTTGACGAGCACCAGGCCGGAGGTCATTATGTCAGGCTGATTGAGTTAGAATAGCAGACTGGACGTGTTAAAAGGAGGGTGATGCTTGAAATCATTGTTCTTCCTGTTAGCCATGGTTACCTGCAAAGAAACACGTGCGGCCATCATTGCATTGCATAAAAAGGGCTTCACAGGCAAGGATGTTGTTGCCACTAAGACAGTAGTAAGGCATTTGATGAACAACCCGAACAACCCTTGAAGGAGATCCAAGCATCTCCAACTGTGTGAAGACCATAGATAGACCCATAACATGTTGGACAGATGTTGTATCCCATCTGGCCAAGTATCCCCTGAAAGTGCGAGAAGGCATGGCTGGGAAGGAGGACATTTCAACAATTTTCTTTTGCTGAAACAAATTTCAGGTAAGGAGCAGAACATAAATTCCACAAAGAGCAAACAAGATGCTTAATGTTCATTAAATAATGTCACAGCTTTGAAAACAAACCAGGAAGACATATTTATTTGTATATGAGCAGCAGACGCCCACATTATTATCTTGTTAATAGTTGTTAATAGTTTTACATCTTCGCTGCGTACCAAAAAGATTACTCATAACGATCTCACAGATTTATCATTACATCTATGTCTGTATAGGTTGTGAGTCATGGTAGTCTAAGGAGCCTGGAATGAAAGCGACTGGACTATTTCAGTTTCTTGAGGATGTTTCACCTCTCATCTAAGAAGCTTCTTCAGTTCTAAAGCCAAATGGTGGAGAGTCCCTTAAGAGGGTCGCTGACCCACTATTGAGAATTTGTCTCATCGCATGAGCCAAGGTGTGAAAAAAGGCGTGGGTCATTCTCAGCAGAGGTTTCAGGTGAAACAATTGTGAGCCCTTGCCTCATCCCATCATGTGATCTATTGAGATCTCCTTATGACTGTGAGTCGGTGTTAAGGCGCCTGGAAAGGGATCTGAAAACTTCATTGTTGTTCCATTTGTCATTCTTCTTCTCCCAAGTTGGTGTCTGACCTTCTTTCCTATCCATAGTCACTGATTTGATGAAGGCCCAGTTGGAATAACCACATGTTCTAAGGGCTTTCTTTGCGTGTGTGTTCCTTTTCTTTCCCTTCTGCGTTTAGAGAGAACATCCCTGCAGCGTCTGCCTGGTGTTGTAGGATCCTGATTACTCCTAACGTTATCTATCCATGAAGCCAGATAACACACACCAATTAGTTAAACTGCAGGAATGCCTTACAGACATAAAGACCTGGATGGCCTCTAATTTTCTGCTTCTAAATTCAGATCAGACTGAGGTTATTG
>VVHJ01041847.1:5143-28536 GCA_015107715.1 Tylochromis polylepis | reverse complement strand
TTGACATTCCTGCTGTCAGCATGCCAATTGCACGCTCCCTCAATGCTTGTGGCATCTGTGGCATTTTGCTGTGAGACAAAACTGCACATTCCAGGGTGGCCTTTTATTGTGGGCAGTATAAGGTACACCTGTGCACTACTCATGATGTCAGATCAGCATCTTGATGTGGCACACCTGTGAGGTGGGATGGATTATCTTAGCAAAACAGAAGTGCTCACTATCACACATTTAGACTGATTTGTGAACAATGTTTGAGAGAAATGGTAATATTGTGTATCTGGAATGAATTTTAGATCTTTAAGTCCATCTCATGGAAAATCGGAGCAGAAACAAAAGTGTTGCGTTTATATTTTTGTTGAGTGTATATGTTTGTGTTCACCATTTATAGTAAGCTAAATCTTTTATTATTGATCCGTGCTGTCCCACCAGAAAGACTGTTACTTTTGCTTCATGCTTTATGAGGGCTAAAATCCTCAGTGTCTCTCCCTCCTTTTATCAGCAACAGTGACTGTGCAGAAGGACTAATGAGATCTGCACCTACCAGCTCTGCTGTTCCATCAGTATTATAAGTTGGCAGCTGGATAAAATGGAGGCCAGGGATTTTTGGAAACCATTAAAACAAAAACTTCTTAACTACAGAGATTTCTCTCACATAGCACATGGATTATTCATCCACTAAGGTTTAAGATTTAAAACATAGTTGATGGGTAACCCACCATCAAGCTCAGGTAACTCTCATTTATGTCCATATAAACTGCAGGACAACTTTACCATCAGTTTCTCAAATGTTAAATTTGTCATTTCTTCCTTTAAAATACGAAAATATGCTATAAAGTGTTTGGCTTGCTGAAATTCTTTTGTGGCTTGTGGAATTATAAAATACAAAATATCCACTGAAAAAACTTAAATCTAATATGTCAACAAAACGAAACAAGAAATTTGAACCTGTTTTTTTTTCTTTTTTTTCCCCAGTGTTCATATTTCTGTCCTGAAAAGTATGCCAATATTATATTCAAACCTGTGTGTCGGCCATTTGTGATCATTTGGTTGTTCATATCACTAAAAGAGATCACATTAGTTAAAAACAAAACAAGAAAGGTAATAATAATATGTGGTCTTTTATTGACCTTTTATTTGTGTGCTTTTGTTGAGGCTATAGGTCAGAGGGTAGAGAGATTTGTCCAATGCGTTGAAGTTGAAGGTGCTGTAAGAAACCCGCTTCAATATATAACAGTAGATTTTCTCAAGCTAGTTGTCAAGCTCAGTTTAGATGTGTTCCTGTTGTACCTCTAAATCTTCCTTTCAGATTTGTGGAAATTTGTAGTTTTCATATATGAGTGTGAATGACGTGAGTTGACAGCACAGTCAGTCAGATTGTTATTGAAATAAAATATAAATTAATGTGAACACAAAGACATTTTCAGTCAATTCTTCTATTTTTCTAGACCTCCTTTTATAGAAGTAGAATTAAAAAAGCTGACTTACTTTTAGTGCTGAATGTGTCAATGGTCACACAGCTATGTGTGTAATGGACTGAGTTACTCCACACATGCATCCTGATGTTTCCAGCTGCAGGCTGCAGATGGGATGCTGGGTCAACACAAAGATGTGTTGCATTATTTCTCTCAAAGCCTTAGGATAATGATGTCACAGCATGTCGTTGCTAACATTGTTGTTTCAGATTATCATCAAATGTTTCTTCAGATTCATCTCCTCACCTCTCTCCACAGCAGCCCAGTGTAGCCATGACGTTTTTGGGTTAAGCTGTGGGAGGGCGGTGCTCACTGCCTGCCATAGGATGTGATCCCTACTGACACGTGTGTGGTGACACACAGCCAATGTTCAACCATCAAACTGAGCTACAGTATATGACTGGACAAAACTGCTTACTGCTTTCACTTGACAACAGTTTGCAGCTTTTTTGTATCTCAAAACATCAAATTTCAGGAGTCAGAGAGACATATTTGAAATGAAACCAATAGTCTGTCAGCAGTAAAGTAAACAAAAACTGCAAAGTCCTTTATCCAAACCAAATACACAGAAAATCTTCAAGTTTATTTATTTATTTATTGTTCTCTGGGATAGAAAACTCAGTAATTTTGTGTTTGGAGGTGAAAACAAACAATTTGAAGATGTCATGTTGGTCAAGAAAAATCATTGACCAAGCTTTATATAACCTTGAAATCCTTTGAGAAACTGGTCCCCGCAAGTGATGAAAATCTTATGTCCTGTATAACTAATAATAAAGGGTTCCTGTACTAATCGGACCCAGTTTGTCTGATACATTTTTCTTTTCTTACTTGTCAATTTGTCTTTACAAAAAAAACCCTTTTCAAGTCTTTTTTTGAGAATATGAAGAGTGAGAACTTGTAGCAGTTGAGCTAGCTGTTGTCTCTTCTTTTTATAAAAACATTAGTGATGAGAATTTACTCCTGATCTGTTACTTGTCACATCATCTTTTTCCATCATCACATTTCCCTTAGCACTGATACAGTACTTATTGGTCCTGACAGCTTCTTGGTACGGATTAGTGTACCAACCTTAACTCCCCAGATCACCCTGTCCTTTTCCATCTTCAGGGGAATCCTCCTGCCTCACTCTAGATCAGCAGAAAACCTGCTTCCTGTCATCACACTGTCATTGTCAGGGAGAAAGAAACTGAAAGTACAAACAGCTCACATTCATGGTGTTGTTTTTCTTTTAAAATCATGTTGGTATGATAAAAAGAAAACAATGCTCCTGTCAAATGTCAAATGGAGCAGTAAATATTGCTGTAGCTGGCTTAAATCTTTGAATTGACTTATTTATTTTAAAGGGTCAGTGCATATTAATGAACATATCAATGTAAATGTCCCTGGCAGGTCAGAAAAAAACAATGAATAAGAAAATACACATCATGAGACAACGTAAAACAATTTAGTCCAGGCAACAAATACATCAAATTACAACATCAGCTCCCTCAAGTAAAACAGTATTGTATATGAGAAAAAGAGTAGAGAAACACTCTAAAATTGTGTCGGTTGAAATGAATGATTTTAGATATGTTAATAACATGATTCTTAAGTATATGGAAATATGTTGAAAGACATGATTTCTATAAATTTATTGAAGAGTTTGCTGAATAAATGACTAAAACAGAAATGCATTTAGTCCTGACAAGATAAACACAATAGATGTTTCAGAGCCAAAAGCAATAGAATACAATAGAATAGAATAGCCCTTTATTGTCATTGTACATTTACAACAAAATCATGGGTGCTCCACGCTAACTCCTATAGGAATAAAATATAAATAGTAAGACAGCAGGAATAAATAACAAACAGGAGAAATATATACAATCAAGAGGAATATATACAAAACAAGAGAAAGGCACACACTGGAGAGCAAAGTGCTTGGAAGCAGTGCAAAAGGATTTGGTCTGAGTATAGAGTCCGTGTGTGAGTGGTCTGAGTGACAAGGGTTACTCAGACTATGGCTCAGATTGGTGAGGTGAGTGTGTGGGGTGTGGGGTGTGGGGGGAATGGTGTTTGTTAACAGTCCGAATGGCCCAGGGGGAAGAAGCTGTTTGAGTCTCGAGATGTGGGACCTGATTGACCTGAGGCGCTGACCAAAGGGCAGCAGATCAAACAGGTGGTGGGTGGGGTGCAAGGGGTTACCTGTGATCCACTGCACCAGCTTAGAGTCTGACAATGGGTCCAGGATTTCATCCTGACCCCTAATGGCATTCAGGGAGCTATTACCTAGCCTGTAGAGGTATGTGCATCCCTCCATGGATATGCATTCCCAGCCCATGAATGGTCCACCACCAAACCGGTCATGTTGAACAATGTTTTAGGCAGCATAACATCCTCCGTGGCTTTTTCAGACCCCTTCACTTCTCTCCCATTTATTCAGGTTGAACCTACTTGCCTGCCTGACTCTGCTCTTAAAACCATAGGATGCCAGTTATGGTATTCTATGGCACGAGAGGGCATTGGCCCCTGATGCCACCCTCTTGAAGTTTATTTCTGATTCATAGAGTAGAGAAAGACTCTAAAATTGTGTAGGTTGAAATAAATGCTTTTAGATATGTTATTAACATGACTCTTTAATGATAAGATGGACTCTTTAATAATGTGTATGTATTTAAATTAATGTGCAATCTGAAATTCAGTGGCCTCCTGGAGGTCATTTTGTAGTGCTCTCATAGTGCGCATCTGTTCCTCCTTGCACAAAGGAGCAGATGGCCCTGTCCAGCTCTCCTAGAGTAACTGCCTGTCTCCTAGAATCTTCTCCACGCATTTGAGATCATGCTGAGATACAAAGCAAACCTTCTGTCAATGGTATGTGTTGATGTGCCATTCTGTAAAGTCTGGGTATTGCCTCAAGCTACCAGCAGGGACTCTGACCCGTAGCCAAATGCAAAGCTTGTGAAAAAACAGAAAAGATGAGGAGGGAAAAATGTCCCTGGCCTCTACGTTTAAAACTATTCCTGTTTTGTTGTTTGTGTCATTGTTGCCCCTCAAGTGCACCTGTTGTTAATTTCATTAACAACAAAGCAGCTGAAACTGATTAACAACCCACTCAGCTACTTAATTAAACAGAACAATAATTCAGAAGTTTAATTGATTTGATGCTATACTCTGATTAAAAAGTGCTTCTTCAATTTTTTTTTTAGAAGTGTTATGTATGTCTAAAGTGAAATCATCAGTTTAACAGAAACCTGACAGCCTGAGGGTAGATTATCTTTAACTGCTTTGCAACTTCTGATGGTGAGACTTGTGACATTTCAAGATTCAAGATTCTTTATTTGTCACATGCATTGTCATACGAGTACAACACGTATGAATTCCCATGGATTCCTGTTTTCTCTGCATCACACCTTCATGATGCTAAAAGAAGCAGCAGCTGCTTATTTTCTGTTTTATAGTTCATATCATTTGGGGGTTCTGTCACACATTTAACAGTTTCATTGCTGTTTAGCCAGCAGTTGCCAAGTGTTTACTGACAAGTTGACATCTTCCATTTGACTGTGACAATGTTAAGGGGTTATTGACTGGTTTCTAGCCCTGTCTTCCTGGGGCCTAAGACAAACTCACAACTCACAGGGGAGACACAAAACAACAGACAAACAGGGCTGATTGTACTTGACTAATAAGGATAAACGCACAAAGACAAAAACCAAGGGATACACAATATGAAAAACTTTTGCAAAGAAAAAAAATAAGACAGGAAGAGCACTGAAAACAAAGATAAGGTACACAGAAAACCAGAAAACCAGATATCACAGAAGGCACAGGAAAAATAATCCTAAAGACAACTAAAAACAAAAAGATGCTACAAAGACCATGACAGATTTGGGCATGATGCAAAAAACAATGGGCTGATAGATGTGCACTTTGTGATGATCTGCTATTTTTTTTTCCAGTAAACACAGCCAGTGCTTTAAAAAAGCAGAAAAACAATGCAAATATTGAATTCAATTGATGAAGATGAAAAGCAAATTGATACACTAGTTTAAAAGCCATCCTGTGCCTTTCATGTGACAGTTTAGCTCACAGGGTTGAGCAGATGAATCTTATGCTGCAAGGCTTATACAGAGGCCTGCATTTAAATCTGCCCTGAAGCCATTCACTGGGTGTTTTCCCCCGGCGTTCGTGTCTTCTCTCCACTGTCCTAACAAAAAAATCCCCCAAAAGGCTAAAAAACAAAACAAAATAGATTTTAAAAAATTGTGCTGTTGAATGTATTGTTGATGTGCTGTTTGCTGGTATTTAAATATAATCTCTGAACTATGATAAGAATGTCCTTTTATGACTCACTGTATTTGTAGTGATTTGGCAGCTTCATTCTGTAAATTATTCTACTTCAGTAGTGTGAAGCACTGTGTCGTGTTCAATTCAAACCTTTTTTATAGCTACAACAGTGTGCAGTTACTCAGCTCAGCTTAGTGGGTATGTAAAACATTATTTCTAAAGAAATAATGTGAATCGACATGAAATAGTGCCATATAGATTTAAAATCTTTGTATGTATTTTTTTCTCTTTTTCCTCTGCTTAAGTTTACCTACACAGCACAGTACTCGTTTGTGTTTTGACTGTTGTTAGCATGCTTCTCACTAAAAAAAACCTCGAAATTCATTGATTATTCCTCAGAATTTAAATTATGGTCCGAGAACCAAGGTCAGATACACACACCAGCATTTAAATCATTTTATTGTCATTACCTTGTTGTGTTGTACTTATTAGCATGTTTGTACATTACTTTTGTTAATGTCATTGTGGAGATTAAAAAAAAAATGTGCATGTTTTTTAGCATTTATCAGAGTTGCTGAAGTTAACTCGACCAACATGTATTTCGTTGCAGTGACAGAGATAGCCCTTAAAGTCTTGCCTCTTACATAACAATAATGATGATTGACTGTGTGCATTGTGCAGACAAAGGTTTGCAGTTACACTTTAAACCAGGCCACAGTTTTACTGCAGCTAATAGAAGATATATTCTGAAGGTCTCAAATTTGCTATTGCAAATTAATTTTATGTATAAATTCCATTTCTAGGACACAGGAATTAGCCACGAGTATTCATGAATACATTATAATACTATAGTGGCAGCAAATAATAATTAAACAGAAACTGTAATTCTAGTCTTGGTAAAATTTCTTCACCTGATCATCTAGTTGGATATACTGTAGGACAGCATCAGTTGATTTTTTTGCCATTGAGTCCCCCCTGATTATTATGAAGTAATGGGAGATAGAGAACCAACCTCAAAGGACCCCCGTGGAGCAAAAACTCCAGTTTGATAAAGATATCAAGTTGGCCAAAAACAATTGGCAGCACAGAAGGTATGTCAGAAATCCTGTTAAACTGGGGTGTTTTAGATCAGATGGAGACTGGCTGCAGAAACATGGAGACTTTGTAAAGTGTGAAACTGGTCAGACTGGAAGCTAACTTGGGATTTAAATCTGTTGTGTGAGAACATAATGTCCTTCTCATAGTTTGTCGCTTGGTGGAAGTATATCAGAGAATTTAGAAATGTAGGAAAAAACAATACAACAAAAAAATTTTTGTGTATTGGGAGAAAAAAAAGTACATTCTGATTTAAATTTTAAAAAAAATTGTAAATGGGTGTTTTAGTGAAAGTTTCTTAGTATATCCTCTTCACTTTAAGAAATAAAAAGCCTAACAGCTACACTTAACATTTCCTTGCTTCATTCTAAAAGGTGGTAATTTTCTTCTTCACCCCCATCTATAAATCCTCCAAACCTGCTGAAATTCAGCACTCACCCATACGTAATGAGCTGCAGCTCTCGCCTCCACAGTCACCCCTAAAAAAAACAGCAATTAAATCTGTCTGCCTATTGTTATTTCAAGAATGGCTAGTAATTAGCTGCGTTAAGCCAAGCTCTCAGAGGAACTGTATGTTTCCTCTGCCAATAGAGCCTCACCTCACTGCTAAAGATATAAAGCTGAACACAGTAGAAACCAAAATCCTTATCTATGTCCAGCTGTGTGTGGGGTGGTTCAAAAAGTAGCCTCATGGTTGTTTGAGAATAACAGTTGTACCCTACCTTGATATTTAAAACAAACAAAAGTTTATAAGTTGGTCAACACACACACACACACACACACACACACACACACACACACACACACACACACACACACACACACACACACAGAGGTATGAATGTGAAAGTAAATCGTTCTCTCTTTTGGTGTCAGTCCTGTTATAGTCTGACAACCTGCCCTGTGTGTACCCTGCCTTTTGTTCTATGAAAAGGGCTGGCCAGTCTCCTAGCCCCACATTGGATAAGCTTAAGAGGATGGATGGAAGATATTTTTATACTGATTTTAAAATATTCAGTATGATACAGTTCACCTGACTACAAATTCCAAAGTGACCATGGACTCAGATTAGCACAGATTTTATAAAAGGAGGTTTGGTTGTAGCATTATTGTGTGCAACAACATTTAGAACAGTCAAGAATACCAGCTGCTTTATCGTAGAGCTATGTGGTACACAAGAAAATTGTCTGTTTTATTCAGATTTTGCAATTTTGCATCAAATTAATTTTAAATGTTGTTTGAGAGTTTGTTTAAACTGTTTTGAATTTGAAGTGCTTCCTTGTTAATAAGTTGCTGAACTGTTGGCCTAATGTGATAACTTTGTTCAGAGACGATCATAACAGCTTGACCTGTCTAACAGACTGAAATGAAGACATTTAAATTAGCACTGAATGTGAATGGTTATTCAGGCTGAAGTGTATTTGAGATGTAGCTAGACTACTTGTTTTAGAAATGAGATGAAATGATTCTGGATTAGATTTCAGTGTTGAACGGGAGACTCACTAAAAATGTCCGAATACTAGAAACTCTCTTTCACATTTTCTAAATGCACACACTTCAGAGTATCTTTCATAATTAAGCAATGGAAGGAAAAACATAGGCTCAACAACTAACAGTGATGATGCAAAATTAGGGTGTGTCATTTATCAAGGTATGCAAGTAATCTGATTGCATTACTTTCTGAAATGTTTGAGTCCTAAGGTGAAACTATTCATTCACAATAATCACTGGTAGACCTAGCAGCAGCGCCAGTTTTTAGCTGTAATGGTAGTCTGTGAAAAAATACTCTTTTTCAGAGATTGAACATTAAACGTGCACGATCTGTATTACATATGCAGAATCATAGCCTGTAATGATCCTTTTAATAGCAAGACTCATCATGAAGGACTTTTTCTGCACAGCTCATATTTATCAAAAGGAGAAGGATTTGAAAATTGACCACTGCTGTCATGCTTATAGGAGCTGAAGCAGTATTATGTTATCATTAAAATAGAGTGATGATCCAACATGACAGAGTGAGGTTTCACACAGCGGGAATGATGGATGGTTTTCAAGAAAAACAGTGAGAGAATGACAAGACTAATGATTGCTTCACAGAGTCATAAATTAAAGGTGGATACTAATGGATACTAACATAGGGCTAATGAATCGCAACAATAAAGATAAATGTTGTAAACATTCTGGCTTATGTGAGACTGAACTGATAGAAAAGCGAACATCTCATTTAGGCTATGCCATAATCACATCTGTTCGCTGTGAATGGAAACCTTGAACAGTGCTGCAAACAGTTAAACTGTTTTGATGTTTTACCTCAGCACTGACAGCTAATCCTTTCATATGGTTTTATATTCTGTTCTGGTTTTTCAGTTAGATCTTGGAATTTGGTAAAACTATCTGACAAAGAAACAAAAAGTCAGATGCCTTCTTTGGCCTCATCTGTCAATAGTCTATATTCTGATGAGCTCTCTTACAGTGTAAGAAGTTCCGTGTTCCTAGAACTTTAATTCAACATGTTGAACTGAATGCTGCTTTTTCCTACATGCTGACTCTGTAGTCTTTTCACTCTGCAGGATAGATGCTTTATCTCTCTCAACCCCCAACTTCCATGCTTCCTTCAGAATTAACTGTAGTGATGTTCAGAACGTTCAAACAAAAAATGGCATCTTAACAAAAATGACAAGATTGAAACAATGTCCTTTGGAGAGATGAGATCAAAATGGAGATTTTGGGGCATGATATACAATGCCATGTTTGGTGAAAACCAAACACATCATATCAAACACCTCATACCAAGTGTTAAACATGTTGGAGGAGGGGTGATGATCTGGGCATGTTTTGCAACCCCAAGACCCGCACACCTTGCATTGAGTCATTGAGTCAGCCATGAACTCCTCTGCATATCAGACCATTCTAGGGTCAAATGTGAGGCAATTTGTCCAACAGCTAAAGCTGGGCTGATATTGTGTCAGACAACAATACTAAAGCAGAGTAGCAAATCTACAACAGCAAGCTAAAAATGGAAAATGAGAAGAATCAAGGTGTCGCAATGGGCAAGTAAAAATGCTGACCTCATCGTGACTCAAATGTTGTGGTGGGGTCTTAAGAAGGCTTGCCACTTTTCACGTCTTTTCTCTTCTCTTTCTGTACTCATTACATCTGCTGCAATTTACAACATACAGCACAGACACATACACATATTCATACCGCACACACTAACATACAATACAGTTACATACAAGGCAGACGTGCGTGCGCGCACACACACACCCACACACACAACTTTAGTGAGCATTCAACACTCCACGAGTTAGTTTAAACATCACACTGAGGTTTGTCACATGGCATGTATGTGGAGTTGGTTCCAGGGAAAAGAAACTCATATGTCCAAAACATCTGCACACACACTCACTTCTCCACAGCTCCCTCACATGTACTCAGCCTGTTACAACTCAAAACAAAGAGGTGTCGCCATATTAATTAACAGAAAAATAAACTTCTCTGTTAGCAATACTGTAACAGATCCAGAAAGCAGATTTATAATACTTCTTTTATGTATTCAAAATATGGATGTGTATTGCTAGTATATATGGACCAAATGTTGATGACTCCTCCTTTTTTATACATTCTTCACTTCACTTTCAGATCACTCTGACACCATGCTTCACACCTTTAACCTGGTATTTAATCCAGAAATTGACAGGCTCAGTACAGCAGTAAGTCAAAGGAACTGGGAGTCTACAGACATTCTTAAACAATACATGAGTGATTTTGGTCTTTGCAATGCTTGGTGCTCACATCACCCTGTTTTCAGGGATTACACCTTCTTTTCACCAGTACACCACTCACATTCTTGCGTGGACTACTTTTTAGTTAGCAGCTCCATTGTGAGGGTTATTACAGACACTCACATTCATTCTATCACTATCAGTGATCATATACCAGTGTCTATCTCTCTGACACAGAGAAAAGCCACACCACCAACTGGGAACTAGAGATTTAATATATAATTATTTAAAGAACAAGATTTCATTATTTCAAAAAGTAGTGAGCAACATATTTTTTGAAAACAATGTCCTGCCATAATAATAATAATATCTAATAATATCTATCTAATACAATCTAATAATATATTTCTGATAATACAATAATAATAACTTATTATTCACTCAAAAAATAAAGAAAAAATACTTTTATTAGCATTAGAACAAAAACATTTAATCACTGGAATGCTATGTTATGCTTCCTCACCACAAGAACACATAATTAATAACCTGAGAAAACTAAAACTAGAAGGAAATGAAATAATTCATAAGAAAACACAATTTGTGGTGCAAAGGCTGCATTTGGAGAACTTTGAATATAGTAACAAATCTGGAAAATTCCTTGCTAACCAGTTAAAACTAAAAATAAAAACAACTATTTATTCTATAAAGGATTCGACTGGGAACATGATCCAGGACAAATAAATAAATCCTTTAATTTTAAATACTTTTATGAAACTTTATTCTTGTCACAGATTAATCCATCTGATGCTGCCATTGAAGAATTTATTAAATATATATATCTACCAAACCAAAACTAAATGACGAACAGATTGTGGTTCTGGATTCACCCCTTTCAATATCTGAATTTCACTGCAGCCCTCTCAAACAATAAAGCCCCAGGTCCAGATGGTTTTCCAAAGAATTTTGGCGCCCACTTTTTTCAGAATGGTAACTCAAATTCAGAACGATCACACACTCGAAACATGAACTCTGCCATCATTCGTCTACTTCTTAAACCAGGCAAAGATCCTACGCTCCACTCAATCTCACTTATAAATGTAGACCTTGAAATACTTTGCAAAGCCCTTACCAGAAGATTAGAAAAAAATCACTCCTACTACTTCATAATACATCCTGATGAAACAAGTTTCACCAAGGAGAGATGCTCAGCCAATAATACACACAGACTAATTAATGCAATAGATCATTGCCCCATCAACAAATTGTAAACCACAGTTGTCTCTTTAGATGCAGAGAAAGCATTTGACCAGGTAAACTGAAAATGTTTATTAGCAGCCCTACACAAATTTGGATTTGGTTTATTCTTCATAAACTGGATCAAAACACCATACTGCATCATTTATGACAAATGATCTTACTTCCCAAAGCTTCAGTCTAAAGAGGGGCACCAGATAGGCTTGACTGCCCCCCCCCCCTTTTTTTGTGGTCATTTTCATTGAACCACTAGCAGGAGCAATCTGACAAAATGCGGATATTAAAAGAATTCAAATTGAAAATACAGACCCTAAGATAAGCCTATATGCTGATGATGCATTGCTTTTCCTTGGGAACACACACACCTCTTTTCTGAAGATAATCACACTCATAGATAAGTTCTCATTCATCTCACACTACTCCAATAACTGGAGTAAATCACCAGTTCTGCCTCTGAATTGTAAATTGTTCAAAATACCTCCACTACTCCACTACAGTTGGGTAACATTAGATATTTAGGTATAAATTCTTCCATCAGGCTTTGATACTTACATATATATGACTCATGGGAAGATATGCCACAATTAAAATGATGGTTCTGCCTAAAATAAGCTACTTGTTTTCACTGATCCCTAATAAACCATCTACCACCTGGTTTAAGTCACTAGACCTAAATATCTCAAAAATATTTTATGGAAAAATAAACCATCATGAATCTTAAAGATCTACAAAAGCCACAACACAATGGTGGTCTAGAACTACCAAATTTGTATTACTATTTCTTGTCCAATAGATTGCTATATGTTTAAGAATGGATCAAAATTAAGCTCACTAAACAGCCCATGGCTGAACCTAGAACAAGCATTCTGTGGTAAAGTAAAAATCTCTAATCTGCCTTTCATAGCCTTCAGCATAACTGCTTAAAAAGCCTTAACATAAACACCTCTCTGACAGCCTCGTGGGAATTTTTAAAAATACTCAAGTCTTCACTTATTCCATGAGAATAAGAGAATTAGAATAATCTTCACGTATTCTAACACCCATTTGGAACAAGCCAGAAAAAGAAAATACAAAATTTTTCATCATGGCATGAAAACAGAATAAAAAATCTAGAAAATATTATTCAAGATGGAAAATTTATTTCATTTCAGAACCTCATATCAAAATATGGAATCAACAACAGTAAGTTTCTTGAATGTCAGCAATTGCACTCCATCATGCAGTCGAGATTTAATCTCAGTCAACTGAACAACTGAATATGTACTTGGGCAACATAGTTTTTAAATTTCACTACCCCCAAATTGTTATCAAAAATGTATGTGATTTTAAAAAATTGATAACTCAATCTCCCTCCCAACCACAAAACGGGAACGAGATCATTCCATCAACCCAGATCAAAACTTTTTGACACACTTTTTTTTAAGTACCTTCAAAATAACTAAAAGCCCCAACTTACAACTCATACAATACACAGAATACATTATACCAGACAAAGGATGTTCCAAATGGGCCATTCAGTCTCAAACAATTGCACCCACTGCACAGGCAATTCCACTGAGAACTATATGCATGATATGTCTTGTATGCCTGTCTTGAGGTTCTGGCAGATGATATGTAAAGACTTGGTTGGTTTAGTGGCTGTATCCCAACCTCACCCAAGTGCATCTTAGGTGACCCAAGTGAATTAGATATGGAAACAAATACATCACTTACAGTCCTTACTGCCTTATGTATTGCTAAGAAAATTATCCTCATGAACTGGACATCAAAGGACAGTTTGTATATTACTCAATATAGAAATGTACTTCTAGAGCACATTAGTTTGGAGAAAATATATGCTTCCTCAAGGAAAAAATTGGATGAATTTATTTCTCTCAGTTCCACACTGATCAATTCCACTACTCAGTTGGGGTGGTCGGCTGTAGTCGCATCTTCCTGTATGTCTTGCAGGTGGCTGGGGGTGGACTCTGGGTTTATGGAAGTCTGGTGGCTTCCTGGGCGATGGAGGGCTGTGGCTGCTGTTTTGGGACATCTGTGTGTCTGCCTCGATCACTGGTGGTGGTGGGGCGGGTGCTGCCTTACAGTCTTGGGATGAGGAGCCTCATGGGCTTGTGGTGACGGGTGCTGGGCCTGGGTTGGCTGGCTGGCTGGCCTCCAATGCACAGGTCCGGGTGCTGGGTATGAGGCTCTGGTGCGCGAGACCACCCATTATCTGTTTGGGTCCCTCCTTACATGGGAGCGGTCTGTGCCCCCTTGGCCGCTCCACCATGTGGGGTGGGTTTGCCCATGTCGGGATGTCTCATCTGTGCCTCCGGGGCTTTGGAGTGCCCCGCTAGCCCCTTGTGGAGGGTGAGAGCGGGGACCTTCAGGCGAGGGAGCAGCTCAGATCGTTTGGGTCGCCTAGAGCTGTGGCTTGTCTCATACTTAGCTAATCTGTCTTGTTCTTTTTCATCAGCATTGTTGGGTGCTGGGTGTTGAGGTGCTGGTGCTGGGGCTCTGAGTGGACCAGCTGGACTACCCTTTTCAGTGGGGATGATGGGTGCTGGGTTGCCCTGGGTTGCGGTTGACACAGGACCTAGGTCCACTTTTCCTCACCCTGCAGCAGGATGTAGGAAATATGGGTGCTTACTAAACAAGCTTTGCTGGCACTCTCCTTCTGGGGGTAGTCCTCTACCTCCCGTTCTTAATCATCTCTAGGCTTCTCCTCCCCCCACTTCCTCCGACAACACATAACTCACACATGGAGGGTCTTGGGGGGAACATGAGGTACATAGGCCACAGTTGCTAGGGCCATTCATGTGGCTTTGCTGGAGGTGCTGTGCAGCGATCTGTTTCTCCTTTTTAATTACACCACAGTCATTACATCTCACAACATAGCACCATACATCTAGGACCTTGGGGGGCAGGAGCATTACCCAGAGGTGTGTGGGTAGGTCTGCCGAGGCAGTCCCAATCACTTCTTCACTGCTGACTGCCTCTCAACTTTACATGCACCTTAGACACTGAAGGTTCTGGGAGGGAGGCGTCAATGAGCACCGCTGACCAGCAGTCTCATGCTCATGTTGTATTGCTCCCCTCAATTTTAATAGCACTCTAATTTTCATACAGCCATACTCACTTTTTACACCTCATACACTCATATACACCAACACATGCACCCAACAGGCCATTTTAACACAGACTAGCAGGGAGATGAGCAGTTAGGTCATCTAACACTCCTGTTTCCTACACCCTGTCTGTGGCCGGGTTTGGCTGGTGACCTGGGGACAGGTTGACTGCATCGCAAGATTGCTGCTTGCTATGGGGGGCACCTGTCTGTCCACACTACAGGAGGTGGGGTGGATGTGGAAGGATGTGTGTCTCTGTGCAGTTTCTATATGTGTGTGTGTGTGTGTGTCTGTGTGTCTATGTGGCTAGACCTGAGTCTGTGGGTCACTGAGCCTTGGTCCCTGTGGGACACTGTTTTTTTGGGGGGGATTGCCCTCCCTGCAGTTCCCCACTGGTCGTCGCTGCCGCCTCCCCCCAGCCCTGGAACTTGGGCGCTTAGGGGCTCTGGAGTACTTGACTGGGCGTTTTGGCATGGTTGCTGCCCTGCTCCCTTGAGGGTTGTGGTCCAGGGTGTCTTGGGCGTCTTTGTCACATGATGGGGACTCCTGCGGGTGTCAGGTGGTTCTGGGGGCCTGGGGGGTATTGTTGCAGTCTCTCACCCTCATTTTTCAAGTGTGTTTCATGACAAACGCTAATACACAGACTCTCTCTTTCACACACACACACACAGCAAAACTGTATATTTGTTTGTGTACTTCCCTCTGTTTTGTCTTTGTGGTGCTTTGTATTGTTTGAGTGTGCTTTGTTACAGATGCAGCAGTTGGAGACCCAGCATGTCTGTTTGCCTCATCCTTGGCTCCCCCCCACCCCCATTTTTTTTCTCTCTTTATTTCTGCCCCTTTTCTTTATCTATTCTTTTGCTTTCTTCTCCTATCTTTTGCCAATCTGGCCTTCACCCCACGCCCACTCCAGCATGATATCCACACAGATAATAAAATGAATAATAAAATAAATAAATAAAATAAATAAACACATTAACATGATGAGCCTACAGTTGTTCAAGGTGCTCCTCTCGGGAAAGCAAATGTGTTTGGCAGAACAAATTTTTCAGACAACAATGATGCTAGCTACAACTGCTGGACCTGACGAGTTTAAAAACCCCTCAAACAAAACAAAAAATAACCCCAACCCTCAATGAATTAAAACAAATTTGTAAAGAATTGGGCAAAAATTTACAGAAGAAGAGTTCCCTTCTCTTTTTCAAAGTGCTTTTAAATTATATTTCAACTGATAATTCAAATAAGATGTAGCTTAGGCTTGCAAAGTTTTCACAGGACTCCAACCATCTATCCTATCCCAGCTGTCAAAGGGCAAGAGGCAGACAGGTTGCCAGTCTGTCACTGGGCTAACACAGAGAAATGGACAACCCTTCACATTCACACCTATGGCCACTTCAGATTTACCAGTTAACCTGTTATGCATGTCTTTGGACTGTAGAATGAAGCCAGACCACCTGGAGAGAATCCATGCAGCCACAGGGGGAACGTGCAAACTCTACACTTAAAGGTGTCCAGAATTTTATTCGTATTATCACAATTATCATGTTTTACTTCAAAAGTTCACATATAAGAGAAGATTATTCACAACATTTGGACTTCACTGATGGATGAATCACTGATGGAAATGTCAACTGAGATAACACTTCAAGTATAAGCTGAAACACATGGTATGGGACACCATACTATTGTATATCTCAAAGAGGAAGGCCACGGTAAGTGATACAAATTGAAACAAATGTACACATAACTTGTTTGGTACCACAATCAAAAGGCAACAAACAGGATTATGAGTAGAAGGTATAATGAAAATGTATTCACACTATTTAAATTAGCATATTTGTTATTTGTTTCTTACTCTTTTAGCTACAACATGACAGCTGTTCACTTCACTGACATGTGAGACTTAGGGTTTAGCTGGATGGCCATATCTTGAATCTTATCAGTAAATAATCAAACACTGTACAACCACAGTATACAATTAGGTTTAGCAGACTATGGAAGTTTTACCAACATTTCATATGTTGATCTTGGTCATCTCATTACTGAGATTCTAAAAACACCCCTTACAAAGGAGAATGCTATATTACTGGTAGTTTTTGAGGAAGAGGGATCAGAGTTCAGTGGTGGCAAGTGCGAGAGCGTTTAAGAATAGTTGATCTAGTGGGAAGAGCAATGACGGGACAGAGAACAATTCAGTGGAGGGTCTACAATGTCACTATCCCAAATCAAGTGTGGTGTGTGTGTGGGTTTTTTTTCCTTTATTTATTATTTATTTAACATTATTAAAATAATGTTAAATAAATAATGATCAATCATAGTATAAGATACCAACAAAAATGATTTAATAGAAAATATGAGACCATAAAACAGTTCTGAAAACAAACAGGATAGGATAGATTCAAAAATGTTTATTTTCCTTTTCATTCATATTTTCATTAATATAATAGTTTTTATGTACATTTTTATGTACATTCAGTGTCATCATGATAATGCATTTCTTTTAATTTCAGGCATATTGACACAAGTTAAATCCATGGAGATTTGTGTTTCATGGAATAGTCGATGGCTATAGTTACTGTATTACCTACCTCAGGTGTTGCACATACAACAGAGCATCAATTGCTATGCGACTTTTCCATAGTTCTGTTGCTCTCTTTGGACTCCTGTATGATGTTGGCTGTGATGCTGGCAGTGAGACTATCGATATTGCATGGTTTACAATTGAACATGAAAGCCAAACAGAAGATATTTTATGGTTGGACATAGCGTTCATAATCAAAGAACTAAAAGTTTGTTGGGAGAAGGAAACAGGATTGTCTCTTCATACTTTAAAGACTTTTTCCTCTCTACAAAAAATGTTGGGATTTTAAATAGCACTGACCTTCGACATGTATACCTTCCAGGAATTAACAGATCTGTGGATGCATTTTTAAATTAGTGGAACCACCACAGCTTAAGGACAATGGAAGATAGCTCCCCACTGCAGCTTTGGACAGTTGGAATGTTGCAACTTCCTCAGCATTAACATCGGTCTTATGATCACCAGCAGTTGACTGCTGACTTGAGAAAGATCAGTCCCTTGAGTGACAATGGAAATCATGGAATAGAACTTTTTCTTTGACAGCATGCCACATGCTTCAACTAAGTTATTAATTTTTTAAATTATGTTTATTATAAAATCTATTTTAAAATCATACTCAAAATTATTTATAAAGTACATTTGAAAAACAACTCACCATGACCAACGTGCTGTAAAAATAGACAGAATGGAAAAAATGTTGCTCTCGGATGCATCCATCGGAGTATGAATGCATGTGAATGTTAGACAGAAAGCACTTAGAAACAGCATAGAAAAAAATGCTGGTGTGAATGGGTGAATGAGGCAAGTTGTGTAAAGCGCTTTGAGTGTTCAGTTAGAGTAGAAAAGCGCTATATAAGAACCAGTCCATTTACCATCACTTTGTCAGATTTATGGACAACTTTGGGGGCCATGTGGTAGATATCCAGTCATACAAGTAGTGAGATGAAACTGTCAATCCTGATTTCAATTTGCAGGGTAACTGTTTTAAGGGGGTATTTTAGTCCAAAGTCATGCATGGAGGAAGATGGCTACAGCTGATTGTGTGCTTAGTGAATACCTCAAGCAGCAGAAATCCGAGAAAGAAGAGGAGCAAGGAGAAGAACCATCATGGAATATGCACTGTATATACCACCGGCAGATTGAGGAAGTGGCTGTCATCCAGAAATCATACCAGTGGCTGGACAAAGCTGGACTGAAAGACAGCACAGAGGCACTAATCATGGCACCACAGGAACAAGCTCTAGGTACAAGAGCCATAGAGATTGGGGTCTACCACACTAGGCAAGACCCCAGGTGCAGGCTGTGTAAAGATGCCCCTGAAACAATCCAGCACATAACAGCAGGGTTCAAGATACTAGCTGGCAGGGCATACATGGAATGCCATAAGCAAGTGGCCGGCATAGTATACAGAAACATCTGTGCCAAGTATGGCCTGGAAGTCCTGAGATCAAAATGGCGCCCCTCAGGGTGTTCGAGAATGACAGAGCCAAGATCCTGTGGAACTTCCAGATACAGACAGACCAAACAGGTGATGGCTAACCAACTGGACATAGACATAGGTGGACAAACAGAAGAAGACGACCGTAGTGATTAATGTAGCTGTACCAAGTGATAGCAACATCAGGAAGAAGGCATTTGAGAAGCTGGAGAAGCACCAAGGGCTGAGAGAAGAACTCAAGATGATGTGGAGGGTGAAGGTAATGGTGGTCACAGTGGTAATCGTAACCCCCAAGCTAGGCAAGTGGCTCCAGCAGATCCCAGGAACAACATTCAAGATCTCTGTCCAGAAGAGCCCAGCCCTAGGAACAGCAAAGACACTGCGCAGGATTCTTAAGTTCCCAGGCCTCCAGTAGAGGACCCGAGCTTGAAGGATAGATCACCCGCAGGGGTGATGTATATGTATATGATTTCCATACCATCATGAAACCATTTACTTTTGCATGGAATGTGATTTCCATACTAGTAAGCCAAATCAAAAGAAGTTTGTTTGATACTGGAAAATGAAAAACAAAACAAAACATTGTATACAGCAAGACTGATCAAGCTGGCTGCCTGTGCATTTGCAACTTGCAGAATTAAAATAATACATATTTGACTATTATTTGAAAAAAAATACACAAACTGTTAACTTCAGTGTTTAATTAGTACAGGTAACAATGGCACATTATTACCAGCAATGAAATTCTTAGGTTCAGAGCACCCACAATATTACACATAGAAAAGTAAAATTGCAAACAAGTAACACTTAGATAAAAATAAGATAAGCTATATAAATAAAGAAATATATATTTATAAAAAAAAACATATTGTAAAAATAATAGCAGTGAGAATGTTTATTGTCTAGTGGGTGAGAAAATGCGTTACTGATTTGAGAGTTGCATTAAGAGTAGTAAGAATGTGAGAATGACTTTTCTGCTATAAGAATTGCACCAAAACAATCAAGAAAAACTGTAAATTCCTGTGAAAAGCTCAAATTTCAGCAAGACAAAGATTCTAAACACACTGGGAAAACACACTAAAAGCATGGACAGAAAAACACACAATGGAGCACTATCAGTCATGGATTGAGCTGCTGCATTATTGAAGCGGTGTGGGATCTTCTCAACAGAGGACAGAACAAAAAGCCTGGAGGGCTATTCCTGACTTACTTAAAGAATTTACAGAAATGACAAGAAAACTGGGCTAAAAGAGTTCAGGCTATGTTCATGAAACATTTTTGCTAGATTGTTTTAGTTTTCATTCTCACCTGGTGTTGAGTACAAGGAAACCTGTTTCTTTTAAAATGCTTCAAAGTGTCTGTTTTTGAGGGAGTCCACGTTTTTATTTATTATTATCATTTTTAATCCATCTACAATGAAGGTAACAGCAAATCAAGATCATGTTTAAGTGGAAATTGGCTCAATAATGCGGATTCACATGTTAGAGGGAATAAACAAAAACCCATATTTATTTTGGTAAAAACACAGCAACAAAACACAGGTAAACAGAATAAAACTAATGAGACAAGAGGGAAGTAAAACTAAATACAAGGTACAAGAGACAGCAGAGTACTAAAATAAAGCAGAAAACAGCAAGACAGATAAACAAACAATTAGATATATGTCAAATTACAAAAAGAAACTTAACCAAAACTGAGCATAAAATCATAATAAGCTTTAATGAAAAATGCAAAATGACCAGAAATAAAAACAAATTGAGAAAAAACATTCAATAATAAGCAGAACAAAGAGTCTTGGATTTCAATCCAAAATTACCATAATGGCACACAGAATTTTTCTTGTATGTATAGAAGTACAATAGTAATATGCACTACCAGTCAAAAGGATGGACACATCTTCTCATTTAATGGTTTTTCTTTATTTTCATGACTATTTACATTGTAGATTCTCACTGAAGGCATCAAAACTATGAATAAACACATATGGAATTATGTAATAAACAAAAAAGTGTGAAATAAATCAAAACATGTTTTATATTTTAGAATCTTCAAATAGCCACCCTTTGATTTTATTACTCCTTTGCACACTCTTGGCATTCTCTTGATGAGCTTCATGAGGTAGTCACCATGGTTTTCCAACAGACTTGAAGGAGTTCCCAGAGATGCTGAGCACTTGTTGGCCCTTTTGTCTTCACCCTGTGGTCCATCT
Organism: Tylochromis polylepis; assembly: GCA_015107715.1. Classification (NCBI taxonomy): domain Eukaryota; kingdom Metazoa; phylum Chordata; class Actinopteri; order Cichliformes; family Cichlidae; genus Tylochromis; species Tylochromis polylepis. Next base: position 7,392 of record VVHJ01041847.1, on the reverse strand, counting down.
CATCTCAAACCAATCTCGACTGGGTTTTAGGTCAGGTGACTGTGGAGGCCAGGCTATCTGGCAGAGCACTCCATCACTCTCCTTCTTGGTCAAATAGCCCTTACACAGCCTGGAGGTGTGTTTGGGGCCATTTTCCTGTTGGAAAAATAAATGATGGTCCAACTAAACGCTGCTACGAGCCATTTGGTCTTTATACAACTGTTGCAAGAACTTGGTCCGCATTGCAGGCAATAAGTTGGACTAGTTCCCGGTGGATGTTGGATGTTGCCATGGCTGCCCTTTGTCACCAATTCTGTTCATAATTTTTATGGTAAGAATTTCTAGACATAGCTAAATGGCAGAAGTAGTTAAGGAGTTTAAGTATCTCAGGGTCTTGTTCAAGGCTTAGGGTAGAGGGAAGCAGGAGATCAACAGATGGATTGGAGCTGAATGTAAAAGTCAAGCTTTCGATTTACTGGTTGATCTTCGTCCCTACCCTCACCTATGATCACTAGCTTTGGGTAGTGACCAAAAGAAGGAGATCACGGATACAAGTGGCAGAAATGAGCCTTCTCTGAAGGGTGGCTGGCCTCTCCCTTAGAGATATGCCAGATGACCGCTGCTCTCCAGGTGTTCACTCTGCAGGTGGGGGAGAAAGGAGGCGATATAGGAGAGGTGGAGAATGAACTCAACCTGGGTGTCTGTTGTCTTATGTAGTCTGGGAGATGATTAGATGATGGGGTAGGTGTAGTTTCCTCCACGGTGGGGTCGGCTGGGCTGCGCTGGGCTGCGCTGGGCTTGGCAGTGCTGCTGCTGTGGGCCCCGGTCTGGATGGGCCTGGGCCCCCTGGCTTTGATGGATTCCAGGGAACGGGGGTGCCCACTGGGGTCAGCAGGGGAGCTGGCCCCAGGGAGGGGGTACTTGTCCCACTGCCATTCCTTCCCTCCCCATCCCCAACTGCCTCCCTCTTCCTGCTCCATCACATCCCCATTCCTTCCCTCCCCATCCCCAACTGCCTCCCTCTTCCCGCTCCATCACACTCCCACACATGCAGGGCCTTGGGGGACAGGTGTGTCACTGAGGTGCAGGGGAGGCATTCCTCCTCTGTCCCCTTCTGGCCACCTGTACCTCAATTTTATTCCACAACCTAGACATCCACATTAATCATACTCTCATAACACATACATATAGGGCCTTGGGGATGGGCACACTATACAGCATCTAGAGGATGGTCTGTGTATTCAACCTCACCTCTGGCGCCGGTGCCCACCTCTCAATTTTAAATACATGTAGACATTGAGGGTTCTCGGGAGGGGCCGTGCTGACACCTGCTGCATTCTGGCAGAAAGCACCATGTCCCTCCTATGTTTTAAATGCACTTTAGAACAGCATGCAGCAACACCACATATGAGCGTGCGGAGAGAGGTATGGGGTCTTCACATCCCCGTTCTCTGTTCGCCATCGGGGGCGGGGGGCCGGAAGGAGGAGTTGGCCGTCTGGTTGGGGTCTGGTCTGCTTGTCTCCACCCCAGGGAAAAGGGCAACATCTCCTGGGTCAAGGAGCGGATTACCCCTCTGGGGACGATGGTACCTGGACCGGGGGGTATAGAGTATGTTTGGGGAGTGTGAGTGTGTGTACAGTGTTCATTTCTGTTTGTTTCCACGTTGGGCAAGTATCGAGTATTTGTATATGTGTGCATGAGGGTGGGAATGCATGTTTGTGTCTGTTTGTCTAGGTCTATGTGTCAGGTCGTGTCATGATTCGCTGTGTGGTAGGCATGAAGTTGGACCCAAACGCAGGACTCGTACACGGGAAATAAACTCAAGGAAACGGCTTTATTGCAGTGACAAAAACAACAAAAATAAACTGGCAAACTAAACTAGAAACTGGGAACAAAATAACTAGAAATACCTGGGAACGAGGGACGAAGATCACAGGAAGCACGGAGGGAAAACACACAGCATGATGAGGGTACGACGCGACAAAGAGCAAGGAAAACACAGGGCTTAAATACACTCAGGGATAACGAGGGAATGGGACACAGGAGGAGAGCACAGCTGGGAGTAATTAAACATGACAAGACAAGGGGAAGCAAAACTAAACACACTGACCAAAGACATGAAACTGCAAAGTAAAACAGGAAGCACATGACAGACACTAACTCGACACAAAACAAGGGGACACAGAACACAGAGACAGAGGTGACACATGAGACACGACTGGGGAACAAGATAAATCATAATACATAATCAGGGGTACATAACTAAACC
>VVHJ01041846.1:4594-24321 GCA_015107715.1 Tylochromis polylepis | reverse complement strand
TAAACAGAGCAAGGAATTCTTAACACACTTTTTCAAACATCCTATGTTTATTTTTCTTTGAAAGCCCTTCTTTGGTGAATCTCTCAAGATCCTCCAGATTTGATGGTCTTCTGGCATAAACTTTGAACTTCAGTTCACCGCACAGATTTTCAGTGGGATTCAACTCAGGGGTTTGAGGAGGTCAGTCAATAAAGTTCACTTTGGTCCTCTGCAGGTAGTTCTTCACCAGGACTGATGTATGTTTGTCGTCAAACATTTGTCATGTTGGAAGACAAAGCGACCATCCAGACCCAGTTTTCCTGCTGCCTGCATGAGGTTTTCTTTTTAAAACCTTCACATATCCTTCTTGGTGGTTCCTTCCACCTTGATCAGATTCCCAGTTCCAGGTGTACTTAAGCATCCCCACAGCATAATACTCCCACCACTGTGTTTCACTGTGAACGATGTTCTTTAGGTTGTATGTCTCTTCCTTCTTTCTCCAAACATAAGCAGCGTGTCTGTGTCCAGAGAACTCTAGTTTTGTCTCATCTGACCAAAGGACGCGCTTCCAGTAAGTATAATCTTTCTCCAGGTTGTCCTTAGCGTACTTCAGTCTTCTGGGGTCTTTAGACACATCTCTCACTAGTTTGCTTTCCAGTCTTTGAAGTCTTTCACTTCCTACCTCTGCCGGGCTTGTTCTGTACTGTGTGGCTCTCTCTGAATTGCTTGATGATACTTCTCACTCCAGTTCTTAAAACTTGGAAATGCTGTGATAACTTTGTATAGCCATCTCCTGCTTTGTGAGCATCAATAATTCTGAGTGAAAGCACATCATTGCACAGCAGTGGTTTGTGCCATGGCTCAATAAAAAGGTCGGTTTCTCAAGGGTCTAATAATGCTGACCATGGTAGTTGTTGTTTTTACTGAAATAATTCTGTTGTTTCGTGCAAATAGAAAGAATTCATGCCTTCTAAAGAAAACTAGTATGTTTAGAAATGCTATGTTGAAAATCCCTTGGTCTATTAAAAAAACACTTGGGAAAATTTTGATAAAACTTTAAATTTCATAACATAAATATATCAAATTTTGTTGGAAAACTGTGCCACATGTTTAACACCAGTCCCTCAGAGTTACTTTTAGTACAGTGGCACTGGATGCCATGCAGTAGTGATATGCCAATCAAAAGGTAGTCAAATTCTAAATCATACTATGACTTAATGCCTGTTTTACTCTAAATGAGACCATCATTCACAGCATGAATATCATGCTTTATTGAAGAAGACTTGAAAACAGCAATCAGTATCATAAACTCATTAGGAAAATATTTATCAACCTAATCAATCATATGAGAAGAAGAGTCATTTTCTCATCAACCTTTATTAGACTTTATTTTGCATCCATAGCCACCCCCTGCTGGCCTTTAGAGAGGAAGTAGTTTTAGGGCATTTGTTTGGTGATTTTACTTTTCAGACCCAGAGACCATATTCCTTTTATAAAGTGTTCGCTTTTAATGTAGTTATTTTTGTCCCCAAACAAGTTCTGAAGATATTAGATAAAACAATTTGTTTTCTCTGTTTTTAATACAAAAAACAGTTTTTAAAAGTTTTGATATTATACAATGGATCTAAAAAAACAACTACCATACTATGGGCAATTTAACATTAATATGAGACAACCTTTCATTCTACAGAGATCAACATGTTGTTTGCAATGTTGTTCATGTTTATCACTTGCTTACTACATGTATCTAAAACAGCGCTCTGTATTGAAGCTACTGGAAACTTCAGATGGATGAGTTGACCATATAGGAAATTCTGGATTCATGTATGTACATAAATAAGGTTGGACATGCACAATGGTGTAAAATAGGTGGGTTATTTTTCCTTTTTTTAATAGGCTAAAGGTGTAACTATACATCTCTGGTAAATACCAGCTCTCTTGTTTGTATGGACATGTCCTCAAAGTTCACATAAAGAGCCCTCTATAGTTTGATAAATGAGGCTCTTGGGCACTTTTATAGCAGGAATAAAAGACAGCTGTCACACAGTGTGCACTTCAACATAAGCAGCGCTCATTAGCCTGTCATCAACGCATTATGACCGGTGAGTGGGATAAGGATAAAGATTCATCAGAGAAATTACATCCACCCACCACCCACCTTGTCCCGCCACTCTACTACAATGTCCCTGTCACCCAGCTATCAACGCCGGCCTCTGTCCCTCATGGCCAAGGAGCCCAAAAGCTCCTATCGATTGGTGCTTACGCCATTGTCATTACATGTCATTGGTATACAAGGAGACACAAGACACAAATTAGACTAGGAGATGGAGATAGAGCAATAGATGAATGGGGGAAGAAAGAAAATAACAAAAATTTAGAAAATGAAAACTGAACAGTACCAACGATTATTCAAGAAGCAGGGAATTCTGTAATGCAGGACTGTTTCATGTCACACTGATGTGCAAAGAGCATAGACAGAAAACCTTTTGAGTATACTTTCTTCTTCTGTAAACATCAATTTGAGCCTAACTGCACTCTGGATCATATTGAGACATTGTGCGATTTCTTCTTTTTTTCATGTTTCATGAAGAAACCACTGTAAGATAAAGGTAGAAATTTATAGTTCCACCACAAAAAATTGTACCCCGAGGAGTTAATGTAAGCTTCATATAGATGCAGAGCTTTATTTATGTTGTCATTCTGTATGTATTTATCAGTTGATGTAGGAGGTGTGATAAAAGATTTTATGGCTGATTATGAAGGCTTACGTAGCCGTTCTAAGAGGCAGGGCTGTATTGTTGTCTGATTGACATTGTAAAGTCACACAGTATGAGTACTATTGAATTGCTGTCTGTTCATGTTATATATTACTCAAAGGTACAATAAGTACTTTTTGAGGTTACTTAAAGGACTGGATGCCGTTTTTTGACTATAGTAGTGGAAATGGACATCGCTGTTCCACATAATCAGGTTTTATTTATGTGGCTGGAGACTTCAAAGAAAGTTTCACTAACGCTGGCTAACAGCAAAACAGCAGCTAACTGATAGAAAAGTTTGGGATATCCTTAACAATTAACCTCACAAACAGCAGACTAACAGCCTACACTCACTACAGATGAATGGCAGCCAGAGTGCTTTGTCCTACAGTGGTCACTGTAGCGAGGATCATGTGCTTGGATCGGGAGGGGTAACAAAACAGAATTCAGTTGACTGCAATCTGCAATCTGCTGACATCTAGTGGTGAGATTTTACATACTGTAACTTTAAGTATACAGTAGGTCAGAGTGAAAAAAGGCACCTTTTACAAGTCAGTTTAGATAATGAACTTCTCTGTTTTCAGTACTGAACTGCGCAATTGAATATGCTTTGAATTTTGTATGTTGTAAACCTTTTTTCATACTCTAAAATATAAATAGGGCTTTTGCCACAGTTTTGGTGGGCCTAAAACCTTTTTTCTTAGACACTTTAGACCATTAAACTACCAAATGCACTGCCAAAAGACTACTCTTTTGTGTTTTTATACATGTAAAAAGAGTTGGCATATTCAGAACTATAAAGACTTAATAGTAAAAGTCAAAAAATCCAGTTAAATGCTATGAGCTAATATTGTTATTTTTAGTTACTTAGCTGATATAAAGCCACATATTTTAAAATAAAAATGAACAAAGTTAACTATATTTCAGAGCTTTGCTGTCAGTATAAGCCTGTGCTGCACAGTACATGTTATAGCAATAGGATAGTGTGTTACCAAAGTGTTATGTTAAGCTGTCTCTTAACCAGCATCACACCACAAAGTCCACCACTGGGCCGTTCCTAGCTGCCAGACCTAATAGGTTCTGTTAATCACTTATATTTCATGGTCACCTCAGAACAATCAAAAAGCATTTGCATACAGTTCCAAATAAAATAGGTGAAAACAAATATTATATAAGTATTTTTTTTTTTACATAAGATTGATAATACTTGGTGATCAACAGGTCTCTATGTGGTAAACACATCACATATCAGTGCACTGTAAGTTTGTACTTATGTCATATTTCCAATATATTTCTTAGTATTTGCATGGGTTTGTTACAGTGTAAATTAACCTAACATATTTACCCTATTCACTGTGCACAAGCTATCACAGATGCACCCAGTGCCGTGTGCAAGATAATAATGCTAATTATCTTTACACTAAGCAACAAAGTCCTCAAAGTATTTAAACAAAGCAGTTGCCAGGCAACGCAGAACTACCTGTGTGAGCATATTTATTTTAAAATTAATATGTATTAATATATATTAAGCTTTGAACAGTTGTGACTACACTGCTGAAGGGTATAATTAACTGTCTTTTTTCAAGTGTTTTTTTTTTTATTTGGTAAAAGTCTCCCTCATGAACTGTTCTTCCGCCCATGTTTTCAACACAGAGAGCCAAGGATTGTGCTGTATAATAAGGAAAACTTCAATTTTACAATTTGTGTCTCAGTGTCTTTGCATCACTGTCCATAAATACTCGTATGCTTATGGCGCACATGCACTCATGTATTAAGGCACACTCCTGGCTTAACTCCAGAGAGTGTCATAAGCCCGTTTGTGCATGTGTGTCTGTAGGGCAGTTTGGTAGAAATGACACTGGCCGGCCATGTAAAAGTGTGTCTGACAGGGGGAGCGACAGAGTCAGCGCTTTTTTTCCTCCCCGCTCGCCCCCCGCTGTTCAATCCATCCAGCTGCTGTCACCACAGGGGAGCAGACAATCTATCAAGGCATCGGGATGCATTCTCCTCACCTGCGCCGCGCCTTTAATGAACAGCCAACATGATCCCGGCTGACAAGCAGGAAATGGATGTAATAAAGATTGTTTCTGCATGCTCTTTGCATCCCTGATAAATCACCTCGCTGTGCAACAGATACGGGAGCCACATGGAAATTTGATTTCACACGGCAAGGGGGAGGAAGAAGAGAGCAGTGGGGGGAAAAGAGAGCTGCTAGTGGCAGGGTCACTCTATTTTATTCCTCTTTTTCTCCAGCGGAGCAGCAGCGCAAGATGTGTGGGGGTTGAATGGAGGGGCAATTCTGTTTTCTTTTTTTTTTCTTTAACCACGTTCTTATCCCACAAAAGCTCTGTTAAGCCCCTAACATGCCTCTATTTCTCGAAGTCCATAAACAATATCAGACAATGTGTAGACCTTTACAAAGGTCTCAGTCATCATAACTGGATGTAATGTTATTGTGTGCACTTGGGTAGAAGTTTGCATTAACAAAATGAGAATACAAAGGAAATAAGGACGAAACCTGAAACTAAAACATTTTAATTGTAAGAAAATAGGAATACTAATTAAAAATGCTAACAGCTGACCTGATTGGCTACCTCCCTGGACTTTTTTGGGGGGCAATAACAATAACAATAACAACAATAATAATAATAATAATAATAATAATAACAATGTGCAATAAACAAACACTCATTCTTACATTTATTAAGTCATTCCTTTGCTCATGCCTTTCTCGCACTTTAAAAAAAACCCCACTTTAAGTTACTGTGTTGTGTTGTGTTTAGTTGTGCGTAGTGCCGATGTGGGACAGTTTCCAATTTCGTTGTACTATTGTACTAGTTATGACTGTGCAATGACAATAAAGAGTTATCCTATCTTATCTTAAAAGTAAAAAATTAAATAAAATACAGTTTTAGTACAATTCAGTCATTATAGTTGATGTATCAGGTGGTATATCAGCTGCAGCTCCTCAGATTGTTAAGCTAATGCATAATGAGTTGGCCAAAAAATTTGCCTCTGTAGCTAACGTTCTAATATTTCAAATTGGAATGGAGCTTGTGCTTTAAAAAAAAACAAAAGTAAAAAATTTTTAAAGATAGTTGTGGTTCCAACGATGAGTATGCATGTGATGATATAATAATTATGAGGGGTTAAAGTGGGATTTAGCAGGTGGGGGAAATCTTAGATGTAGGTGGCCATGCAGCTGGGAAAAATTTTCAAAATATCAGCTAAATTAACCCATGCTATGAGCTCAGTAGATTTGTTTTCTTTGACGAGCTGTGATCAGCTGACCTGTGCTGCTACTGGCTCTGAGGTTTACTGCTCAGAATACTGAATTTGACAAGTGCTAAAGAACATCACCAGCTTAAGGTCAAATTTATGATACGTTTCTTTGTAATAATCTAAAACTATGGATGCCACAGTCTGCCATGCACCAATTCAAATATACTGACAAGACCCTTTATTAGGTACACTATTAGTTGACAAAAATATCTCATCAGCCAATGACATGGCAGCAATCAATGCATTTAGCCGTGTAGACAAGGTCAAGACAAACTGCTGAAGTTCCAACAGAGAGTCAGAATGAAGAAGAAAGGTGATTTTAGTGAATTTTATTCAACATGGTTGTTGATGCCAGGGTTGTTTAAGTATTTCAGAAACTTGTGAAACTGCTGAGATTTTCCCACAAAACCATGTCAAGGGTTTTCAGAGAATGGTCCAAAAAGAGAAAGTATCCAGAGAGCCGCAGTTCTCTGGGTGAAAATGCCTTGTTGAGTACTTCAGAGGAGAATAACCAGACTGCTTTGAGCTGATAGGACGGCAACAGTAACTCAAATAACCACTTGTTACATCCGTATTGCACAGAATAACATCTCTGAACACACAATATCTTGAACCTTGGAGCAGATAGGTTACAGAAGCTGAAGATCACACCAGGTACCACGCCTGTCCCCTCAGAACAGGAAACTGAGGCTACAGTTCACACGGCTCACTAAAACTGGACAATAAAAGATTGGAAAAACATTGCCTCGTATGATCTCTATTTCTGCTTCAATGGTTAAATGGTATTGTAAGAATATGGTGAACTTGAGAGCCTGGTGTTGGGGGGATATTTTCTTGAGTCTGTTAGCACCACCTGAGCATTGTTTAAAAACTAGAGCCTACCTGATTTTGTTGTTGTTGACTGTTTCTATTCCTTTATGACCACAGTGTACCCACCTTCTGATGGCTGCTTTCAGCCGGATGAAGTGCCATGTCAAAGAGCTCAAATCACGTTGAACTTGATCCTTGAACATGACAGTGAGTTCACTGTACTCAAACGGCCTCCACAGTCACCAGATCTTAGTCCAGTACAGCATCTATGGGAAGTGGTAGAAACGGGAGATTCACATCATGAATGTGCAGCTGGCAATTCTGTAGCAAGTGCGTGGCGCTATTATGTGAATGCAGACCATTTTCTGATAGATGCTTAGATCAGAAAGATTTAAGGAAGTTCTGAAGGAAAAAAGAGGTCCAACCCGGTATGATCAAGATGTACCTAATAAAGTGTCCAAGTACCTAATAAAGTGACAACTTTCCAGGTGATCAAATGCCCCTACCTGAGCAGTCCTTACCTTTCAAAATAACTGCTCATCTTCCTCACCTGTCCTCTCCTTCTTACATATTGAATGAGTGATTATCACACATTTGTTTTACTGTGCAAAATACAGTCAGAGTACCTTTAGCTAACAGTTAAACTGTATGCGAATTTGTGATTTTAATTGTTGAACTGTTTGAAACATTGCATTAGGAATTAGCTGCCACTTTTAAAAAGTAGCATAGTTAATGCTCTTGCCATTCGCTAGCACTGCCTAGATGGTGAAGTAAGGGCACCGGAACGCAATATTATTCTCTGCATGCATGAACACCACAGATGAGAAGGAAGAAATGAATAGAATAGCCTATTGTGTTTTGTTAGCTGTCTCTGTGAACACATATAAAGCACACATGCAACACCATGGCCAGCTGCCATATCTACAGTATAAGACTACCAGCTGATATTGATTCTATATAGTTTGAGAGCTGATCTAACTGGAGATGCTACCAATTATATTAAATTAAACTCATCAGATATTTGATAAAATATAGATGATCAAAGGCAGCAAATACCAATCTGCAGAAGGGGTACTAGCAAGCATTCACTCACATGCCTCACTGTCCAAAAGTCAGCGTAACAGAACAGCATTTGTATTGTAGAGTACAGGGAGTGTGAGAGAAATGAAGGGGGTGAAGAAAAGAAAATAATGATTAGAGCTGGGGAGAAATAATAGTGGGGGAGCAGGCGAAATACATGGGGAATGGAATATAGGAGAATAAAGGGAGAGTGAGATTGAGATAGGGAGAGGATGGAAAGGGGAAAGAGTGAGATAGGGAGTGGGGGGGATGTAGATATGGGGGTGGGTGAGTAATTTATGATTTAATCTAATGCAGTCTGGACCTGCTGTAAGTCACACAGACCTCAGCTGGGAAAGCAAGAGAGGGAGCGATGAAGAAATTGAGAAAGAGACATTAACCTTTCCTTGAAGCGAGTGTGGAACTGTTTTATCCGGCCACCAGCGACTCTTGTAAACCTTTTCTCCTCTCCAGCTCCACCTTCTGCGTCCTCTGATTTTACCAACTGCTTCTTTGGACTGAGTTTCCAAAACGGGTTATGTAATTATGATCACCTTTGGTTCCACAAAACATGAATCAGAATATACACTTACAGTTGATTCTGTTGCTTTATTTCACTAAGGTGATATAACATTCTAATGACTGAGACCAATCGTTTGATGATGGGTGTTTCTTTTGCACAGGAAGTGATGCCTGCATGTCTTCTGATGTGGTTGTGTTTAAAACTCCAGAGACTGTGGTAGAAAAAGTAGAGAGACTCAAACTTTATCAGCAAAAATAAAGCCCAAGGAAAAAGTTGTCAGAAAGCCGCCTACACTGCTCAACTGATGAGTTATTACTGGGAAGCAGCAAAGTAAAGGCCCGAAAGATGCAGACAAACTCTATTAGAAAGTGAGAAATTTAAGGTTTACAGCACCTCACATCAGTATGTCCTCCACAAAGTCCTTCTGTAGCTCAGGATGACGTAACAAAAGTCAATGCAACACAGCCTTCTTTAGGAATCCATTGTTGCTACTGGCTATGCCGCTGGCATTTTGGGCTGTTTTTTGTACTTCTTAAAAAAATTAAATAAGGTTTTGGTTTGATTTTCTGAGATCACAAATGCGTCACACAGTCACATAACTTTTTGGGTTGTGAAATAACCTTGAGTTGGTCTGATCGGCAGCAAATATCGGTGGATGACTTTAACTGGACTCACAAGGGAGTTTGAGTGAATTATCACAAATAATCAGCATCATCAATAACCAGCTGCTGCCGCTGGCATTGCTGCTGGCACTAGAGAAAAAAAAAACATGATTTTGGTTGCAGTATCTTAGATCATGCACTGTAGTGTATATGTGGTGCAGTGTCCAAGCAAGTAAGGCAGTGATCAGTCTTGTTCACCCTAAGATTTTACCCACTGTTACCACCTCATTCATGAACAAAACTCCGTGTTTTTAGAACAAATATTGGTCATAAATTTGACTTAAGCTGAAATTTAAATTGCACAATTTGCACAAATGTCCTAAACTGTTCTCACTGCACTATGTACCTGCAGCAGCTGGTTTTTATTTGTCTTAACCATAGACTGTATATGAAAGATGGGTGTAGCCACTGTGATGTCACCCAGTGGTTTTGCACTGCATTTTGAAGCCTCAACATTTGTATTTTGGTCAACACCATATTAGTTTTCTGGAGCTGGTCTCTTATCTAAATAGGTGACATTATTTAGATAAGAGGGTAGACTGCCAAGTTACCAGCACCACCAATAACCAGTTGTTTAGCAATCTGCGTCCATAAACTGTATGGGTATAGGACGCAGAAACAGATGCCTGCTAATTAATGCTAAGTAACCCATTAATACAATACTATAATATCAGTCAGCAAAAGTGGACAACAAAATTAATGGACAGTCTGTACCACACAGCAGACCATATTATTTGGGAAACAACAACAACCTATCTAAGTGAGGTTTTTTATGCCAAGCATGTTTTTTTAAAGAAATCAACAAAACTTATCAGAGTAACAGAGTTACATATGAAATGTTATACCGTTATCTAAGAAGTAACTTATGTCATACCTTCTCATTATCAAACAGCAAAATGTCTCCCTAATATTGCTGTGCTCACTCCATCATTCATTTTGATGGAAGAAAGAGAATCACCAGCAGCAGAGGGTTTGCAGTAGGCAGGGTGAGTTATTGAAAAGCAATCTCTAACATTAGAAATGTGGTATGCCTGTAGCTAACCTGATAACCCTGATATATAATTATATATGATTAATTAGTTATAATGACAAAGACTAAGCAGCATAAGAGTGTGTTGTATATACCCATCTTTTTATCCCTTCTTTATCTATACTATGTCACTGTCATGTTGCCAATTGACTTTAGTCTGTGCCACATGACCCCTGGCAAGATGTAGTTTGCACCAATCAAGGAGCTAGTGCATAGAGACAGAGGACCATTCACACACAGCCATACCCACCTGCAATTTTGACCTGCTCTGCCATCTAACCTACATGTCTCTGGATTGTGGGAATAAACTAAACCACATAGAGAACATGCAAACAAAAAAAATTTTCTTCTTACTGTAAACACTGCACAGCTGTGTTGTATTAGTTAAGTATTAGCTATGGAATTATGCTACTGACTGTCAGATTTTAAGGATATAGTCAGTAACAGTATTGAATCTGAATTGTGATCATTTAACACCAAACAAAACTGATTTGCAGATGTTGGAAATTAACACCACTAGAGGTTCACCACAGTTTTAAGTGTGTGGTGGCAGGCATATGCAGATGTTAGTGTTTATATAGGCAGGTTTACTTATTTAAAACATTGTATTTTTCTCAACTTTTTAGTTCTTTGAGCCGTTATGAGTCGTTAATGTAACTGTAATGGCTTTTTACCTTTGCACATGGAATATAGAAATAGAATATATAGAATCACACATAGAATCACCAGTGTGAAGCAGTGTCAGACCGGTGGCTTCTTGCTGTATCTTCCGATCGCTGCTCTTCAAATGCTGAAAACCCCGTGGACTCAGCAAATGACATAACATGTTATCGAGCTGCACCAGCGCCTACTACTGGAGCACAGCTTTCATGTCTGCATCAATAGTCTCTCTCAAGAGAGAGAACCATTTGCCTGGATAAATATTGGTTTTTGCGTTGGCCCCTGTAATGGCACCATGTGCAGGCGGCAGGGCCCATAAGTGACTAAGTGACGTTGTCTGTCACGCCGTTGGCAGGCTGGCGTGGGAGTCGTTGGCACATCGTGGGGTCTCTCCAACGCTCATTTGAATTCGCTCGTCCCCAATCATGCCACTACACTCAGCGACTACACACTTCCACACTCCACTCACACAGTACTCCCACTACCTGTTTGGGCGCCGTCGCTCTCATTTGCATGAAATAAGATGGAAATGGAGCCCTTATTTATGCCAACAGAAATGGAGTGTGTTATTAAGGGCACTATTGTGCAAAAGAGACGGCGGCGGTAAGAATACATTACAGAGGCTATTTCTGGAGTGGCTCGAGTCACACAGAGGGTAATGCTTTACAGGTCCCTGATGACTTCTGCACTCTGGAAGGGATATGTGTGTGTGCTTATGTGCATTTTGCATGTGAGTGTGCACATGCTAGTTAATGTGCATGAACCTGTCTTTGATATTTTAGGGGTTATGTGTGCATTTATTTACAGTATGTACACATATGTGTGTATGTGTGTGTGTGTGTGTGTGTGTGTGCGTGTGTGCGTGAGTTGATGTATACTTGCCCACACCTATGAACTTGATTCTAGCAGATGATCATATATATTGCCCAATGGATGGCTTTCCTGTGATTGACAGTTCTCTGTTTCTCTGGCTTCATTGTAAGTCTGTGTTGTGTAGGCTGTTCCAGAAGGAGGTAGAGCTGTCAGTCAGGCATTGATACAGCACTTCGAAGTGTTCTGTGGGTCATTTCTGTTTTTAAAAGGGGCTAAAATGGGAGGAGGATAAAGGTCTACAGGGTTAATGTTGGCCATTATATTGTTTCTTTTATTTCTTCAGTGAAATATAGGCAGTTTGTGAAGTGCTGTGAAGGTTTATGAAAAAAAAGAAAACATCCCTGTTTTCAGCCTGCGGTTTATACTCTCTCAAGTCACTTAAAAAACTCATTTAACAATGCAATGCCACACAGTTATAAGAATGACTGGTACAGTAATGACATTAGTGATCTCTTAACATTACATCCAGTGTGTGTTAATTAGATAACTATTTCATATGCTTTATACATAATGTGGCCACCATGCATAACTAATTTTATTTAAGTAATTTTCAGCTGTGCTTCGTTTTGATCAAACTAAGGGATATTTTTATTTTATTGGGTACTTGCTATTGAAATTATATTGTATACATTTTGTATAGGTGTGCAGTGCAGGTACTTTACAGATGAGCTACTTGTTCATAGCTGACAGAAGTGGCGCCCAGTCTGGTCTTCTTTTAGGTTATGAATTATTGGAGTTACTGTTGCCTTCCTGTCAGGTTGATGCAGTCTGCCCATTCTCCTCTGACCTCTCGAATCAGCTGACATTTCTCTTTTTTGGGCCATTCTCTGTAAACCCTGGAACTGACTGTGTGGGAAGATCCCAGTAAATCAGCAGTTTCTGCAATGTTTAGGCCAGCCCACCTGACAACAACAACCACACCACATTCAAAGTCACTTAAATCACCTTTCTTCCCTATTCTGATGCTCAGTTTGAACATCTGTGGTTTGTCTTGACCATGTCTGCATACCTAAATTATAAAATGCAAATGATAAACATGCCATGAAAGGGGAAAAAAACAGTTTTAAATAACCAGTTTTAGGTGTTCGTTTAAGAATGTAAATAAACTTTGTTGCCCTGAACATTAACACAGCTAATGTACTTGACCTGAAAGAACCTGCTGGTTCATATGTTGAAAGCATTTTAGAAAAGTAGGATTGCACACGACCATTAATTGCTTCAGAGACAAGGAAAATATTTTAAAAATCACTATGGAAGCTGAGAGGAGACTGAATTTACATTTTACATTTTTGTCTAAATCAGCAGTATCCACTATAACTGATTCCTAACATGTTTGGGTAGACCAGATAGGAGACCATTACAAGATTTGCCTGCTGGATATTAAAACATGCATTGATTATCGTTCTTTGCTTCTCAGAGAGAAGATCAGCAGCACTTATAAGCAAATGTTAGCATGCTAACACACTAAAATCCTAAAGAAGGTGACATCAGACATGCCAGCAGTCACTGTGGGCATGTAATGAGAGCTCATATAACCATTAACAGGACTTGGGAAGCTAACAGATGGGGGATCGTGTGCAATAATTGATTTTATGTTACAACTAAATGCTCCACAATATCTTATTCATCAAACCACTAAATAACTTGCAAAAATGACAATTATAAAATTTGTTGTCTTCCATTTTACATCACTATGGTCTGAAGTGACAGGTGAGAGGTTTAAGTAATATTAAGAAATAAGGATGTGAGGGAAAAAAACCCACTGCGAAGGTGTTAAAAAATGTTTCAGGTTAATTCGGCTAATACAGAATAAAATTTGAGTAGACTATATTATAAAATATAGACTATATTTTATTATTAGTTCTGTGACACAACTCAAACATTTCTAAGAAAGAATAATGAGAAAACCCAATACTGACACATTGTTATATTAAAAATCTCTTACTTTAAATTCTCATTGGCTTGTTTTTTTTGTAATGTCTTCTGAAAATTGTTTAAGTAAAACTGCACAGCCTAATTTTCTTGTCACCTTTTGCTAACCCCAGTGGACAGCTTGTCCTTTCTTTGACCTGATCTGACCTCTCTGACCTTTTGCAGCTATCCCAAACCTGAACCTGCACCACAACTAACCCTTCACTGGCCCCTTGGTGACTGGTGACATTTAACCTTATCATGCTAGCCATTCCCAGGCTGCCACAACGTGGCAAGACCACGCTGGGTAAACACTATGAGTGAAGTGAAGCTTGCATGCTGACACGGACACAATTCATAGCAAAAGAAGAGAGAAAACAATACTTGTAAAATATTTAGTCATCAAAACATGAAATTATCCTTTTTACTTCTCCTGCTGTTTGTGTGTTCGCTAGTCAGCTTTATTAAAAGGTGGATTTTGTATCTTATTTACCAGCTTATTGCGAGAATACCTGTCATGGAGTGCAGTGTTATAGGCACCAGATAATTTTTGAAGCACTTTATTTTGTTGCTGCTGCATTTTTTTTATTTTTTTATTTACATGCTTTTTAATGGAGTTTATTAGCATGTGAGTCGCAGCCTTAGTGCATGTCTCATCTGTCCTCCTGAAGAGTGGCCATTTTGAAAATGTTAAAAGAAGAGAAAGTGGAGGGAAAAAAAAAGTTGCCCATTAACTGGAAATCTCCCCCTCCCAGGGCTAAATTGGTGTAAATACTATTGTTCCTCTCTCTGTCAAAGATATATGGAATGTTGTTTCGCTGATGGCTTTAGTAAATGCTTGAGCCAGGGAGGCGTATAGATATAACAGATCTGCTCCAACATTACATCTAACCACTGGGCTGTGTAACTGGCCCTATACTGCATTTGTCATACGATGTGTGTAGGTTGGCATGTGCATGCATGCGGATGTGTGTGTGTGTGCGTGTGTGTGTGTGTGTGTGTGTGTGTGTGTGTGTGTGTGTGTGTGTGTGTGTGTGTGTGTTTATTTATAAGCACTTAGGAGATGGAAACAAAACGGCAAGCAAATAGAGAAAAGAAAGAGTAAAAAGAAAGAAAGTGGAAATTGAGAGAAAAGAGAGTTGTTGTTGGGAAATAACACATCAAATAAGCTAATATCAAGGCCACTGTGGTCCCATAAGTTCTCCATTCAACCAGAGGTCAAACTGGGGTCAAGCTCTATTGATTTCTTTCCAGGCTTTGTGGCAGTATTTCTTACTACTAATAGGAAGTGCAGGCCTTTACCAGCACTGGATGCCATTTCTCTGTTACATTAAGGGGGGTGCAGGGGGTTATTTCTGGTTTCACCTCTCACATCCCAGTATAAAGCGCGTCCTGTATTCTGCTGGGAGAAATAGCATCATATGTACATACTAAAAGATTTCAGTGTGTAAATTTGTTTGCATCTGTGTATTTGTCACGTGCGTGCAGACCTGCTTGTGTTTGTATGGGTATAAGCTTATCATTTTACATGTGGGTGTGTGTGCGTGTATGTGTGTGAGTGTATGGACCTATATCTGTGTGTTCCTGGTGTGCAGTGATGGATCACAGCAGTTCCCTGTTTACCTAGCCTCATGATTTCCTGTGCGTGTATGTAACAAGTGGAGTTTGGCAGGATTAATGAGCCCACGGCTTGCTGAATGGGTGTTTGGCTCCGCAAAGCACTCCATCATGGCCTGATGCTGCTACCATATCCCTCACAAACATACGCACACACAGACTCACACACACACAAACACATACACACATACATGATAATGCACTCTGCAACTCACCACTTACCCCTACTCTTAATTACACATGCTTAGCCAAGTCCCATTAAACAGCACCCCTTCCCCCCCTCCTCCCAAAAGCTAAACAATGTTAAAGCATCCACATTTCTCATAGAGTGCCTTGTTTAAATATAGTCTGCACTCTGCTGCATGTAGGAGGTAAATTGTTCTAATATGTTTGCTCCTGAGATGCACAGAGGAAGAGAGAGTTTCAACTCAGTGCCAAAGATGTTATTTTCATGTTTTCATTATTGTCAGATTTGTTTGTATGCGAGGATTTCATTAGTATATACTCTGAGAGTTTGTGTAGCATATACTGTGACAAGCCCCCTGGTGGCTGTTCTTGCAGTCATTGCCCTGAGGGACTCTAACATACTGTAATGAACAGTAATGTGGATTTACATGCGCTACTGAGAGCAGCCTCCAGTAGAGTCTAGTAAATATGTGCATGTAGGTGAGTAATATTATAAAAGCCCAAAGATTTTATAAGATGAATCATAAAGCAAGAAAACCAGTAGAAACACTGTACACCAGCTCAGGGGTCAGGAGCCACATACTCCTCATTCTGCTGTTTGATCCCAGCAAAGGTACTCTGTGCCATGTTATGTATAACCATACTTTCTCCTATTATTGTCAAGAAACAGAAACAAAATAATGTAACGATAGAGTTTATACGGTGTCTGAATTATCTCTCATGCATGGGCTCACATTCAAACTTAAGGTGTGGGTAAATGTACTGGTTCTTATGTAGCGCTTTTCTACTCGGCTTGAGCACTCAAAGCACTTTATACAGCATTTCTCATTCATACAGCACTTTTTTCTATGTGTAAGTGGTCCTATCTAATATTCGCACTTAGGAGAAACTCAGGGTTAGTATCTTGTCCAAGGACACATGCAGACAGGAGCAGTCAGGGATCGAACCACCAACCTTCCAATTAGTAGAGATGTTCTGCCTCCTGAGCTATAGCCAAAGTCTTTTTTTCATAGCCACATGCCCGTATGTTTTGCCCCTAAAAATCAGATTACCTTAGCCAATGCTGCATGGGCTTTACCTAATTCCATTTTAGATCTCACTGCCTCCTGACTCTATGTAAGTGTGAACGAGTGAAGCATTACCATTGTCACTGGCTGCTGTGTAAATTACCTGCCATCTCAAAGCTAGGTGTGGCTAATATTTGTACAGCACCGCTTGCATTTTAAACTACCCTGCTTGCTAATTATGAAGATAACAACAGTAAATCTGTTTGCTCTGCTGAAATTAGCCTTTTTTTTCTGAAGCTGTAGACTTTTGTGGGACCTTGCGACAAAGACAGTTTACTGTATCACCTTCAGCTACATTCACTCACTTATAATTTAGTTTCCGAGCTTTTAGGTTGCTGACAGGTTGTTAATCTTAGATGATGCAACATTATGTATCGTGTCGTCACACCAGCTTGATTTTAAGGTCAGCCCCGTGATTATGTAAGTGTTACACAGGGCTCTACTGTGAATACTCAGGAAATTCTCATTCATTTTGTGTACCTATATGATATTTATATTCTTGTTTCTTAGGTATTCTGTGGTTGAATTTTTTTGTATGAGACTCACAGTTGAGGTGTGTCATTGTGTCTCGTTTCGTGTGCATGTGCACCATCGTGTTGCTCGGTTGGCTGTTATATTTGTGTGTGTTTGTGTGGCCAGAAAGGAGGGGGGACAGGAGGGTAGAGCTGAAATCAAATCACTTAATTGCTGCATTTTTCATCTCCATCTTTTGTTTTATGGCGGCTGAGGGCCGGCGAGCAACTCTGGCTGTGATTCATGGACGTCAGGGAGGCCTGTGAGCAGCGCCATCCCTCATCAGCCACTCGCGTACCCAAAGCACCCACACAATTACTGTGATGAATATGACTTGTTTTTGTTGTTTGCTTTTCTGTTTTTTTTTCTTACATTCTTTTACATTGCTGCCTTCATCTAAGTTTTTTTTTGTTTTGGTTTGTTTTTTTTGTGAATCGGGGGACGCTTAATGCAGTTGCTGAGCTGTCAGAAATAAGCAATTTACCATTTCAGGTTCATTCCTTCTTCTGCACCCTCTGCTTATGAGAGCTGAGCCCACTGAGACTGGGAGAGAGCAGCAGATATAGACAGATAGGAATGCATGGAAGGAGAGGGGCGGGAGATCCAGATAAGGAAGAGATAAATATAGTGAGGGGAGACGAGGGATGTGTTCAGAGATGCTGCGAGCAGATGCAGGGAGTGGAGGATATAAAAATGGAAAGAGGGAGTGGAGATGTTGTGAAAGCGGAAGGAACAGAAAGGTGCAGGAAGTGAGCAGGAGATGCAAGGCGATATCACATGTCTGAGAGAGAGGGAGACGTAGAAGATGAGAAAGAGGTGGATAAGGAAAGGGATGGTGAAGGACAGATAGTGGAAGGGTGGGAGAGAGAGAATGAGAGCAGCAGCGGAAGGAAAGATAAGGGGGAAAAAAGAGAGCAAGGAGATCGGGGGAAGGATGAAATCATAGAGAGAAGCTTTGTAAGCTTTGCATTGGGTGTGTGACATGTCAATACCGTACCCCCTGCCTGGTTGTGCCTCTTCCTTTGATAGTTACAAGAATGCTCTAAAATCCAGTTTATATCAACGGAAAGCCTTTAATACTGACACAAATGCAAACACCAATGTGGATATTTCTTTAGGAATGTGAGTAATACATGATATCTGAGCCAGAAGCTGTCCCTTTCTTCAGGACAAGGCTGTATCTATAATAATTTCTTTAGATTCTTTTCAAATCTTGACAACTATTACTGAGATTTTGTGGAGTTGCAACTGAGAAGTTTAAGAACAGGTTCAGCAACGTCACTGTTATTGGCTCCTCATTAGAAGCCTGTAATTTACTCTCTGATTTACATCTTAATTAGGTGGCAGTACAAATGTCAGCTTTTACTGGAGTCTTTCAAATATCACTCTGGCCTGCTGACACTGATGTATTACAGTCGTGCCACAATTGCTGAGGCACATTTCTTGGAACCTTCCGCCCTCTTCTCAGAACTCTAAATGCAAAATCCAATTTTCAAACTGTATTCACAAAACCTCTGGCTGTTCTGGTAAATCCCCACAAACGCATCAAAACACTCTAGTCTGTGCTCAAGACTGCACGATAAAGCATAAAACCAGTCAAAACAATATTACTACTGAGCGTAACTCGAGTCATTCCAAGCTCATGTGGAGGTTTTGCTGTTCTACAAAAAATAACAAAAATGGAGTAAAACAGAAATAGACACCCTCCAAACCCAAGAGAAGTACTGTACCAAAACATTAATCAAACTTTCTAAATGTTTTTTATGCATTGTAGACCTCACAAGGCTTATACCTGCTGTAGTTTACTTAGCAAACGGGTAAGTTTGAAATGTTTTCCCATACAACGTAAATATAAGTATTAATCAAGTGAACATTATGTTACAGGGTTTTTAATGTATTTTTCTTCATATATCGAAGTCTGTCAATACTAAGCATCAGAACAAAATATTCAGAACAAAACATGTACCTCCACATACTACTGAACATACCACTGTAAGCTCTGCAAACATATGTGAAGAGAACAAAAGCGCGACAGTAGGATCTGGTCTGTTTGGTTTGCTGATGTGACAACATCAGCAAACCAGACCAATCCCATATAAAACCTTGCTTTTGTATAGGAATATAACCAGCGTACAACAAGTTTGCAAACAGCTGAGTTGCAGTCGCCTAGCAACACCTAACTTTTCCTAGTGGCAAGGTTGCCATCTAATTTTCACTTTAGTGTGACTGAGCCAGAATTCATTTCAATTCAATTCAGTTCAATTCAGTTTTATTTCTACTGTGCCAAATCACAACAACAGTTACCTCAAGGCACTTTATATTGTAAGGTAGACCCTACAATAATAATACAGAGAAAAACCCAACAATCATATGACCCCCTATGAGCAAGCACTTTGGCGACAGTGGGAAGGAAAAACTCCCTTTTAACAGAAAGAAGCCTCCAGCAGAACCAAGCTCACGGAGGGCCAGCCATCAGCCGCGACCGGTTGGGGTGAGAGAAGGAAGACAGGATAAAGACATGCTGTGGAAGAAGAAGAAGAAGAAAAAAGAAGAAACATTATTAGCCATAGGGCCATTGTCAACCATTGCACCAGGGCAGCATAGAGGTAGCAATCCCCATTTTGCTGCCATCACACATGCCAGCTTGGATCCTTACAATACTGTCCCCATTGTCACAATTTTAGATCAAGTCAGACTGATAGCAGACTGAATCTGACTTATAATAATAATAATAATAATAATAATAAAATTTTTTATTTAAAAGTGCCTTTCAAGACACCCAAGGACACTTAACCATAG
>VVHJ01041836.1:0-11474 GCA_015107715.1 Tylochromis polylepis | reverse complement strand
GGTGAACAATCTTTGTCTTCTGGTCATTTGAGAGTTGTTCTGAGACCCCCATGTTGCTACTCTTCAGAGAAAATTAAAAGAGGAGGGAAACTTACAATTGACCCCCTTAAATACTCTTTCTCATTATTGGATTCACCTGTGTATGTAGGTCAGGGGTCACCGAGCTTACCAAGCCAATTTGAGTTCCAATAATTAGTTCTAAAGGTTTTGAAATCAATAAAATGACAACAGTGCCCAAATTGATGCACCTCCCAGATTTTGTTTAAACAATTATTGCACACTTTCTGTAAATCCAATAAACTTCATTTCACTTCTCAAATATCACTGTGTGTGTCTCCTATATGATATATTTAACTGACATTTTTTATCGTAACAACCAACAATTTATACAGGAAAATAATGACTATTAACAAGGTTGCCCAAACTTTTGCATCCCACTGTAATTGTTTGGCGTCCATAATGTTTTCTTTTTAAGTATATTAAAAAACAGCATTATAAAAGTGACAGAAAACAATGAACTGCCAAATATTCACTAGCTAGAAATGGACTGCCACAGGGCTCTGTTCTTGGGCCTTTACTGTTCAAATTTTATATAAATGTCATCAAATACAGCAACTGTGGAGCCCTAATATCCACTAATAACAACAAATAAAAAAGTCTACACGAATCATAAAAAGTTTCATAATCAGCATGCTTCTATAAAATAATTTACTGCCTGTTTAATCTACAAATTGCACAAGAACAATGAAAATGGGACATTTTTGTGCACTGAGATCCAAATACAGACTTCTATATTTTTTTTCTAACCACTGGGTAAGATTTTGTGTTTACAGTCATAGAAAATGATGAAACTACCAAAAGTTTCCATGTGACCACCTGGTATCAGAGGCATTTGACCTGTGGAGTACCCCAGGGCTCTTTACCAGGGGTGCTCAAGCACCCTTAAATTTCATCACAGCACCCCTAAAAATAACTGTAGCAATAACAGTATTAATGATAATGTATTTTAGTAGCATTTTCTTACATTGTCTTCTAATGTTATATATGCCAACTCATCTACTGCAGACAGGATAGAGTGAAAACTATCCAGTGTTGCTGATGTCATGATGTTACAGTGTGCTCACACAGAGGCCTAACATTGATATCAATTGATATGGATCAGTTTGATGTCTTTTATTCAGTGTAACATTTAACTTTTGGATGACAGCACAAAGTCTGAGAGAGGAGGATAGAGAGGGAGAGAAAAGGAGAGAGCAAAAATAAACAGGTAAGAGCGGACATGTAGGCAACGTCAGCAAAAAATTATAAAGCTGTAGCTTCTGTTTTTTTCCACATTTATTGTTGATGATTTCACATAACTAAACAGTGTTTTATACTGATATCAAAAATGGATCCCCAACCTGCTTTTATAATAATCATCATTACTGTGTTATTTTGTAGTTGAATACAATGTTTGTGTGTGATTATCAGTGGAATGAAGGAGTGAGGAGGATGGAGAGAGAGAGAGAGAGCAACTGTACAAGAGCAGGAAGAACCAGGTGAGTAAATGATTGTTGTTTTTTTACCAAATAAGTTGACATGCATTTCATGGATGCTTTGTGTGCTTTCTAGCAGCACACTTAAAATGGTGCATGTTCTAAAGAACATATTTATTGATATGAATAGTAGCATTTGACAGGGTTCATATCACTCTAAACATGGTGTAAACAGGATAGCTGCAACTACGCTGATGTCACAGACTACAAATCTGTTCTCCACTCTTGAATTGGGGCTACAGTATATGGTGAATCTGTGTTGATTCTGTATAATATAAGGAGGGTTTGTATGAATTAAAATACTTTAATGTAAAAGCAGCTCTCTTACCAGTTTACTTCTTGTTGAGGTGTATGGAGTGGCAGTGTGATTTTCCACTTTCTTCATTGAATAGTGCTACTTTAAGTGCTTGATGATATGGTCAACTGCTTCCGTGTGGTTAAGAGACTGACAATATGCTGTGCATGTTTCTCCTTTCTCCTGACAAGTTGTCCTTTACTATTCAAATTATATATAAATCTCATCAAATCTGAAAACTAATTCTAATACCTACCATAAATAACAATAATAAAGTTTGTAGTTGTTATATAAAAAGTGTAATTATCAGTATGCCTCTATTAAACAATCTACTGCCTGTTTAGTCTATAAATTAATGATGAAAAAGGGACATTTTGATACCCTGAGGTCAAAATGAAGACTTTTATATGTCATCTTTTTCTAACCATGAGCAATATTTTGTATTTACGATCATAGAAAACAATGAAATGACCAAATATTCACATCTAACCACCTGGGGTCAGAGATGTCTATGCTGTGGCGTGCCACTGGGCTCTGTTCTTGGTCCTCTTGGTACATGAATACCATCAAATCTGGAAACTACAGACCACGAAGCTGTGACAAACAAAGTTTAAAGTTCGTTTTCTGATGAGTATCTCTGTATAGAATAACCTGCTGATATTCCAGAGCACACTGCTGATATTTCAAACTGTTTTTTGGTTGTAATCTGACAGCAGAAATCAAAATGTCCATAATAAACACATCGATTTAAAACTAAAGAAATTCATTTGGACTTCCCTTTGCTTTGACCCAACAGTCACCCCACCCCCAACCCCCACACATTGCTCCTCCCCCCGTGCTGCATCATCATTGATGACTGAGCCGGATTACATTTGTGTGTGAAGAACTCTATATATTTTGCACTAGAGCTTTCAGGCTACTAAACACACACATATTGAGGAAGTGTGTGTCAGTGAAAGGGAAGCCAGTTGGGTGGAGGGCAACTCTATTCTTGGTGACTCCTTCCTGTTTGGGTGTGGTTTCACAGTAATGTATCTGTGATTGTAGTAAACACAGTGTGTGTATGTGTGTGTGCGTGTGTGTTACTCATGTCGTGTGGCAATACAGGAAATCTGACTATGGATCATAAAAAGGCCCCCTAAGGTGAATCATTCAGGTGAAGTTTTGGTCTAAGTCCTGGAATGAAATGATGGAAACATGAGTATGAGTGTGTGTGTGTGTGTGTGTGTGTTGAGGCGTACTTCCAACACGTTCTGACACGTTTTGCTGTTCTTGACAGTAACACACACACACACCCTAATACACCGCTTGCTCTATAATTTCTGTTTGTTCTTTCACTGGTGACCTTTGACCTTTGATGTGAGGCAAACAATACATTAAAATTGAATCTAATTCACAAATGTTACATTTTGTATTATAATTATTATTTTTAGTTTAATAATAATAATAATAATAATAATAATAATTATTATTATTATTATTATTATTATTATTATTATGGGTTACCGTCACACCTGCTCCACTCAACACTACTGAGCCAGCAGAGCATCTTCTCTCTCAGACTGATTCAACCTCTCTGCCATTCCAAATGAAACTGTATGATAAAACACTGATATGTCATCTGTTTCATCCAATTAAGCCTAAAAATGCATAAATTTGTATTTTTTTAACTCTAAATTATGAAGAGCGTTCATTGTGAGTTCTTGTAGTTGAACTTTGTGTGCAAATGTCAGGAAGAAAAATCCTCCCACATTTGTGAAGCTGACAGCAAGAGCCTTTTGGATCATTTTTAATGAAATTATCCGACCAATAATATGGCTGCTGTGTAGTTAATTGTACTTACAGACCATCCAAAGAAGTCTGAGCTGCAGTTTTGAGGAGTGAAATTCCAGCATCCATCCATCCCTCACGCTCACCCACTGCACCATGAAGCAGGATTTCTAGTTATCAAGATAATTTCAGGTTCAACTTTCAGTTTTCAATGTCACTTATTACCACCGCGTATCACCATGGTAACTCATCAAGCAAACCTTAGCTGCTCCGAAGCAGGTGATGTTCAAGATAAGAGATCAATAGGTGTAAAACACACCAACAACTGACCAATCAGATCTCTGGAAAGCAGGCTCCTCATTCTTGGAAGATCTCTTGGACCTCAGTGAGAGGCTCACCAATAATAATATTAATACATGTATGAATAATTATCCTGCTTTGTTTGTTCAGTCATAAAACACACAAACATGCTGTAGAACAACTTCATGCTAGATATTATTCTTTTTGTCTCCAAATAAGCAAAGTTAAAGAAGCAAACTGAGCTTAAATTTTTATGTTTTTATTAAATATACTGTTTTTAATTTTGTTGCTTTGATTTGTGAGTGTGCTGTGCTGCTTTTGTATGTACTTCCTGCCTCCTCTGTTCCTATTAAAAGGTTTCTTTTATGGAGTTTTTTTCTGACTTGAAGCTGTTTTACTTCTCGGCTTGTTGGTGCTGAGGCGGGGGTCTATCGGAGCAGAATAAATTACTAAACTTCAAAGGGTAAAAATCATCAGCATGTCAATGATCAGCCAGGCTAAAACACACACACACACACACACGAATACACACTCATCAATTCAGCTGCTACTAGGAGACCAGCTGAACCAGTGTCATCCTGTTTGTTTGCCTGCTAACGAGTTTCTGCCTCATTTCAGCAGCCAATCAGAGCTGAATGCAGCCCTCTGATTCTCACCTTTGGATCTGTGATGACATCAGCACGCCGGGTAAACAGGTGAGACCCCACAGCCCTGCTGCTGACCATAAAGCTAAACTGAACCCAGCATGGACTCCTGTTTGTAATGGCTCATTCACTCAGGTCTTGCGTCTACTTTTTTGCCTGTCCTGTCTGGCAGTGTACCAATCAGAGTTGTTGTCTGAAGGCCAAAAAAATGCCCAACAGATTTATTTTCCCAAGTGGACCATTACGGCTTTTGCTATAATGGTCTACTTCAGTTATATTTTATTAGATTTTTATTAGGATGAGTTGGGGAGAAAAGTTGCGAAGTAAGTTCAAAGAGGAAGAGGGAGAGAAAAATTGAGAAGAAGAGGGATAGAGAGAGAGAAAAAACACTGAAAATCTGCTTCAACACCTGCTGAAACCCCCCCCCCAAAATCAAAGCAATAAGCAACCACAGCAACAACCAACATATGCAGTAACAGTAAATAATAAATATTAAATGTTACTGAGCAGCATACAGGACTAATAATATATGACATGTTTAGAGGCAGCAGCCGACCAAGATAGTGTGCGTCTGTGCCCCACGCATGCACCAACCCACAACCCCAGCGACACAACAAACAGGACCAAAGGGCCCCAGGCCCAACAAGAACCCCAGCCCAGAGGTGGCGCACCCCCAGAACCCCAAGTCCCCAAGCCCAGCCCCACCCAGGAGCAGTGTGGCTACCAGGCCTTTAACCTACGTCCGCCGGTACAGACCCTCCCCCAGCCCTGCTGCACGCAGCCACCAGAAAAACACCACCCAAGAGCCACCAGAGCCCCATCCAGGTCAGGAACACAGCTCCCGGGTCGAGCCCCCCAAAAAATCCACCCCTAGGGAACCCCCAGACGCAGTTCATGAGGACAGTCTTCTTAGCAACACATAAGGCAGTGAGAGCCATGTGGACTGTATTCATCTCCATTGTGATGTCATCTAAGTCGCCCAATAAGCAAACTGAAGGGGAGGCTGAAATGTTACATTTCAGACACTTTGAAAAGTCTTCACATACCCAGCGCCAAAACCTCTGAACTGGTGGACAGAACCAAAGAGCATGGATGTGAGAAGATGTAAAACCCATCTTGAACATCCACTGACCTGTATTGTGCACTCAATACAATACAAAATTCTGCATAAATTGTAGACTGGGATTTCTAATCAATTTAAAG
Source organism: Tylochromis polylepis (assembly GCA_015107715.1). NCBI lineage: Eukaryota > Metazoa > Chordata > Actinopteri > Cichliformes > Cichlidae > Tylochromis > Tylochromis polylepis. The sequence continues at coordinate 5,727 of VVHJ01041836.1, read as the reverse complement.
GTTTTTAAACATATCTGAGACCAAAGGTTTTGGTCTAAGCTGACTGATAGATTCACCTCCCATTTTGCAATAAGAAGGGATATTGATTCATCTATTTTGGAGAGTTCCCTGTATATTTTAGACAGTAATTTGGGGGTTTTGAGATCAAGGAATTATACCACACTTGATGTAATTGTAATTTGACTTGCTTAGGCTTAACTTTCTTTTTTACTATAGATTTAATTTGTTGATATTCTAACAATCTACTCTGTCAAACGGAATAAAGTCTGTTCCTTCTAATATATGTTCCAAGTATTTAATTCCTTTACAACTCCAATCTGGGAAGTTAATCATATTATTCTTCTGTAGTATGTCAGGGTTGTTCCAGATAGGTGTACGTTTGCATGGGATTAATGAAGACTCAGTCATTTTTAGAAACTCCCACCATGCTGTCAGAGAGGAGATGATGTTGACTCTTTTAAAGCATACATGTCATTTCATGTTTGTGCTAATGAACGGTAGGTCCAAAATCTCTATATTATTGCATAGTGCCTATTCTACATCTAGCCAGGGCTCGTCTAAGAGGGTACGTTTTAACCATCCTGAGACATATTGTAGCCTGTTGGCTAAGTAGTGCTGAAAGTTAGGCAGATCTAGGCTGAGCATAAAACTAAACTGAACACAGCATAGACTCCTGCTTGTAACGGTTCATTTACTCAGGTCTTGGATCTACATTTTGACGTGAACTCTGGCTCCCTCTGCTGCTACAAACTACACTCACTAAACTGAACACACTCATGGTGGTCTTCTCATAGTTTCAGTTATATACAGATATCTTGAAAAATCCCTACATACAAACACAGTCCAAATCCAGGTCAGCATTTCTGAACATTTTGCCATTCAAGCAGTTACAGTCAACCACCACAGGTTAAAAAAAAAAAAAAAAAAGCATTTTGAGTGAACTGGAAGTTTTAAAGAGGTCATTGTGTGTTTGTAGGGGGGTATAAAACTAATACACACCGATTTTAATGTTATATTGTTGTGTTTCAATTGTTAATTTGACATTTTAATTTAAACTGCTGCAAATACACACTTTGGATTTGAAGGTTACATAAAAATTGTGATATATTTTTGACTTCAGTCAGTTTTCAGTCTTTTTTGTGGCGAGTGAAATAAACGAGGATTTGATGGCAGTGACAGAGATCACAGCATTGTAGCTTCTGAAATGTAAAAATTAAGCCAATGCAGAAGTGTTGTAAACTGAAGACCACCAGATGGCAACAGCTGCAAAAGGTCTGTGGGAAAACAACTTTCTGGCTCAACCTCTGTGAACATCCAGTTTATGAGACACTTGCTTTGGGTAAATTCTTGTCATGTAGTACTCTAGACTAGCCTTTTCTTATGGCACCCGATTTCCTAGAACCCAGATGCCGATGGCAGAAATGCTTCAGAAGTTCAGAGACAAGCGAGTGATGTCATGATAGCTACGACTCCATTATACCGTCTGTGCTCAGGACTGACGCTGAGGGGGGTCTGGGATCTGTAACAAATTATTTCACAATAAAACTGTTCTTGCTTTACAAAGGTAGACTGTAATAAAGCGTCTGGGTCGATCAGCTCTAAGAGCCAGAAATAATTCACCTTATCAAAGTCTGTTTGGAGAACCACACGTGGATCCTAAGAAGCTGTTGATAATCTAATAAAACTCTTTTATCAAACCAGGATCAGCTAGTGTTCATCTGCAGCATATTAAACATGTAAACTGTGTTTTGTGGTGTGTTTACAGACCAGCTGAAAGAAGGTGAAGTAAGCCTTTTAACCTCACTGTCGTTGAGGGTTCATCTTATTTGGCACAGCTTGTAAGTAAACTGACAATTCTGGATGTAGTCTGCCTGTGGAGGCGTTGCCAGTCATTAATGTTTCAGCTGAGCTGTTTGTGGCCTCGAAACTAGAACTTTGTTATTGTTCTCTGTTTATTTCATGGGCTGTGCGTTTAATGAGCATCCAATCAAATTAAATTTATTCTAAAATACTGATTATTGCTTTTCAGAAATCATTGAACCATCAGAAAAATCAGCATCTCTAAAATGTAACAACACATAACACAGAAAAAACCCAGTCGGAACGTGAAGGCAGGCAGAAATGGACCTTTTTATTTTTCCTCGGGCGATTAACAACAGTGGATTGTCCTGACCAGACCGGAATGAACCGGAATGAACTAGACTGGACCCGGTTTGACCAGATTTAAACCAATGAAACCAATAAGACAGTAAAAATCAAACCCACGCTGACCGGGCTGTGCCGGCGGAAATGAGTTAGAGGCAGCCAGACTGTGAATAACCAGCAGAACACTGTTACTTTGTTTTTACACTGCAATACCATGGCAACAGCCACTATGGTCCAGTCAGGTCTGGTCAGATGAGGCCTGATCCAATAATCCCTCCTCTTTCCTCTCTCACTTCCTTCCTAAGAGGGGTCAATGGCGGATCTACTGAATCAGGTGGAAACAAAGATGCTGATTGGTCCACAAACAGTAAAATCCCGCCCGCTGCTCATCTCCCTGTAGCCTCCTATTGGTTGCCTACATCAATCAAAAAAAGAAACAGAAAAAAACAAAAAAAAACCCCAGAGCGAGCCCTTCTCCCATTGGTCACCACAGCTTAGGCGGGAAAGGCTGCCCCCCCTCCCCCCCTTCCATTGGTCAGTTTCGATAACATGCCAACCGTCAGTCACTCAGCAGCGGCGAATCAGGTTGCAGTACAGTACCTGTGGAACTTTCAGGAATTACAAAAAAGAAAAAAGAAAAAAACAAGGGGAGAATGATGATGAACAAGGAGATCGACCAGTTAGATGACCTCGCTAGAAAAACAAAGAGGAAGTGGGAGGAGCTTCCAAGCCTCGTATGTAATTATTTTTTGTTTTTGTCCCATTTCTCCATGTGTGAGCCATCCATCCGTCCGTCCACTTCCTTTCTCTTCCAACAGCTGATTCAGTGCAATGCATCATGGAACGATCGATTGCTAGGAGAGGGTGTGTCACTACAATTCTGTATTCTGAGTGTGTGTGTGTGTGTGTGTGTGTGTGTGTGTGTGTGTGTGCGCGTGTGTGTGTGTTTGCGTCCTGTTGTCATGGAAACATGCTGCAGGGTTAGCGCTCCAGCAGCGGGTGGTGCCGTGTTGCATCATGGGAACTTCTTTTTGTCCATGGGTTTGTTTTTGTTTTTTTTAACTGGTGTCCATGGACTCCATGTTGGCAGAGCTGGAGTCTCTCTGGATGGAGTCGAAGATGGCTGCCAGCTCCTGGTTAGAGGAGATCTGAGACTGGAACTCTGACATCAGCGGCGACTTCTCGGCCTCGGGGATGGTGAGCAGTGCGACGACGGCTCGCATTGCAGACCGCTTCAGCTCGTCCTGCTTCTCAAACTCCTGCTTCACTGAGTTTGCCTTCACCTACAGACACAGTGGAGACCGTTTAAAACAAACTAGGCAATCACAACTCCAGGAACATCAGCGGTGCAAAATCTAAATCAACATCTAAAAATCTGAGACAATGCAAAAGTTGGTAATGCAACAGCACTTTGATGCCTTCCTCAAGTGCCATGCCTTCCCAGTCATGGTCAGAGGTTTATACACACTCATCATGGGCATAAATGTCAGGGTAATTTTGGGCTTTTTGTTATTTCTTGGAACTGTTCTTTTCCCAGGGTGGAATTATTGTACTTTGAGTACAATTTTAATAAGTTTAAAAAACAAAAATTGGGTACACAAGTTTGAATACATTTTGAATTTTTTTTCCTCATTCACACAGGGCCAAAAGTATTACAAACAGGGCCAAATATACACATACACCTCACTAACATTTGGTTAAACGTACTTTAGCCAGATTTTTGATAGATATCAACAAAGCTTCTGGCATAATTCTGGATGGATATTTGACCACTCTTCTTTGCAGAATCAGTAGATGCTGGCTTGTTTCTTGGCACAGACCCAGCTTTTAAGCATAGCCCACAAATTTTCGATGGGGCTGAGATCGAGGTTTTGGAAAGGCCACTCCATAACCTTAATGTTAGCCAGCTTTATCCATTCCAAAACCAGTTTTGATGCGTTTGGGATCATTGCTGTGCTGGAACACCCAACTATATCCAAGGTTCAACCATCTAGCTGTTGATCTGAGATAAAGTTGAAGAATTTGAAAGCAGCCCTCCTCCATCATTACTCCACCCACTTTGTGCCTTGGTGGCTCTTGTGTTGTTCTTAGAACATCCAAACCAATTTCCTCTCATCTGAGGGTGCCTTGGCCTCCAGGAACACCATAAGGAATCTTGGGAGTTATTTTTAACCAGGATAAGTCCTTTAAAGTCCACAATAAACAAATATGTTGGACACATTGGATCCAAACTGGTTTTAAAAAAATACCTTTGTGGTACAGGTGGCCCTCAGCGGCTCCACTAGTCTGTCCAGTCTTTGAAGAACAGCACTGGGACACAGAGACGACAGTCTAGCCAGCATCAGGAAGGTCAGCATCTGCAAACACAGCAGCAGCTTCAGTATCTATGATTCAGACAGGTGGTCTCACCTTATGGTGTTTAAACATCATGATCTCAGATATACACAGATGGCTCTCCTGGTTTTTCACTGGACCATAAATGAAGCCAGCCACTCATATTGGAGTTTTAATGGAAGAATTAAACCTGAATTTGATGAAAATCCTAAAGGTTAAAATACACTTGTGATTTGTAACTCCGCCCTCAGGATCCAGGTCCTGGGGCTCAGACACACCTTGATGTCGTAGTGGTCCTTCAGCCCGTCCTCCACGTGGTTGAGGAAGGTGAAGATGTCGAGTCGGTCCAGGCAGCTGTCCAGCAGAGTGTACATGCACTCAAACGCAGCCTTCCTCAGGTCCAGCCCATCATCCACCGTGTGTTTGAAGGGTCCCATCTCCACCTGCAGAGCAGTAGGACAGCAGTCAGACACCTGACCCCGCCCACCAGATCCCCTCCCAGCATTCGACTCTCCGCTGTAGGTGTCCTCACCTCTCGGATCAGCTCCTTCCGGACTTTGGTCTCGTTGTACAGCTGCGGTAGAACAGAGTCCAGCAGCTCACGGATCAGACTGGGTTTATTGTGGGCGGCGGAGTTGAACGTTACCAAGGCAACACGACGCACATTCAAGTCTGGATCCTCCAGCGTCTTCAAGAAATCACCTGAGGACAAAAACAGCCAATCAGAGGACAGACAGAGGAGGAAACTTTCACGTCTCACCAGAGTGTGACAAACTCAGACTTTTTAATGATAAAAACAAACTTCAGACATTTTATAGAGTTTGAATAAGAAAATAAGGTCTTCTTGTCGTGTTTAAATTTTACATAAAGAAGGAGAAAAAGACCTGCATCTACAGCCTTTCGCAGCTAATGCAGTTTTTCTATCATAACTTGTGCTTATTACAACTGTGCATGGACATTTTTACCACTATATTACTAAATATGTCTTAATCAGCAAATTAAAACAAGAACCAAAAGCCACCACCCTGAGAATAAAACAAAAACAAAAAGTCTGATACAGCATTTTCTAGTTTCACACACTGCTGAAAGTTGCATCTTTGCTTTCTGCACACCACCTGGTTCTGCTTGCATCATCATCATCAACCTTCACCTCATCCAGCTGTGTGTAAAGTGACTGTGATGGCGGTCAGTGTCTCCAAGTCTGAGACTAGAGATGGGTGGGGCGATCCCTCTGGGTTTCCCGCCCGG
>VVHJ01041829.1:0-15542 GCA_015107715.1 Tylochromis polylepis | reverse complement strand
AGGACGTAGGTGTTGATAGCCCGGATCTTGTTCTTACCGTTCAGCTGACTCCTCAGGACTTGCCTGACCCTCTGCAGGTACTTGGTGGTTGCAGCTTTCCTAGCGGCCACTTCATGGTTCCCATCTGCCTGTGGGATTTCCAGGTACTTGTAGCTGTCCTCTATGTCTGCAATGTTGCCGTCTGGTAGTTCGATCCCCTCAGTTCTGACTACCTTCTCTTTCTTTGTTACCATCTGACTACACTTCTCCAATCCCAATGACATTCCGATGTTGTTGCTGAATCAGCTGCTAATTGATGAGAAACACCCGGAATGGCTAATTGAAGGCCAGACAGTCCTGATCCTCAAGGATGCCCAGGAGGGACCAACCCCATCCAACTACCAGCCAATAACCTGCCTCAGTACCACACACACACGCACGCGCGCGCACACACACACACACACACACGCACACACATATATATCTTGTTCCTTCTTCCCTGCATAACATTTTAACAAATAAAATGTTCTTATTTTGTCCATTATATCAATGTCTTCTTCCTTGAATCACACTTTGACTGAATGAAAACAACCAGTAATAATATTTTTTTTTATAAAAACAACAACAAAATAAACAGGAGTTAGGGCTGAATGTAAAACCCATATCTCACTCTTTCTTTATGCCTCCTCACCCCCACATCTTCCACTAAGTCACAGTGTCCCACTGTTTGAGAAGAAATACACATTTACTGTCTTTTGTTGTATTTGTTTGGCCCACGGTATCTCTTGGGGATTAGAATAAATTGTTCCGTTTAAAGAGCCAGACGTAGTGTGTGTCTGTGTTGTAGGGATTTGTCGGTCCTTGCTGCAGTTGTTGTTTGCATATTACCTTACAGTATTAGCAATAACCTCAGAGTCTCATCATATGCGGGGGGAGGTAATCTGCTGAGTAATAAAGACTATATGAGGAACAATATTCTATAATGAGATACTGTATTTACCAGAAAACATATTCAGCCCAGTAAGCTGGGCCGTTTATGTTAATGATGAAGTTCAGTTAGAGAATTTCTAACGATTCGTGCGTGAACACATCGTCAGCATGCTTTAAAATGTTCAGCCGGTAAACGCGAACTCACTTTTGAACGCCGGTGCTACTTTTCAGGAATGACAAACAGAACGCAGCCAGACAGCTCACGCTTGAAATGATTTATTACAGCAGCAGGAAATAGTTTTAGTTTGTCATCAAGGCTCTGAACTCGTCACTCCACACAAATATGGCACAGAAATTCGGGAGCGTTGAGTAAATTGAGCGTACAGGTGGATGCAGAAGGCGGCGATTCAAAGCGCCAGCACTTTAGTAGACCCGTGAACTGGGAGGGCGTGTTTGATGTGTGACGTGACGTGAATGTTGGACTTAGACGATGAGCTCAGCGTGTCCTCCTGATCAGACTCGCAGGTTTCACTCCATGCACTCAAGGGTTTTGTTGGACTGTAAAGGAAATAAGATCGTGTGAAAACTCCCGATGTGCACTGGAATTTGCATTTTATTTTGAGTTCATATTTCGATTATTATTCGTTACAACAATCTATTGCACAGGTGGCAGCATGCGTAATCTGCTCTGTGATTTACCTCGTAATGTAATGACTTCACTTCCCTGCACAGTCAGTTGATATCGGTGGCATTTCGAACCTCCACATGATCAGTAATCAGCGTCTTCATTCCTTCAGATTGTTGGCTTTACCTGAGCTGAAATCCAACCGTGCGATTCTTGAGCGTTGTTCTCCTCACTTCACCTCACCTCAGTGTTTTGAAGCAGGTGCGTCTGAAGCCGAGCTCTTCAGCAGACGCTTATTATCACCCAAGCAGAGAAGTTTCCCAGTGTAAAGGCCGTTGTCTCTGCCACCTCACTACGTGTGCTGAACACTGACGCAGGACTGGAAATATTCTACTAGTGCAGCTCAAGTCAGAGGGAGACTGACTCACTGAGAATCGCTGCTTTCATTTTTCTCCATTGTCTAAAGAAAAGGAACCAGGAATGGATGTTACATATTAAACAGCAAAGGATTTTTTTATTTAACGGCGCTAAGTCATGGCTTCAGCTGCAAAACCAGCATGTTATGTTACTCAGTACAATGAGAGTACATAATACTCTAATGCATTGTTTCATAAACCATTTTACCCAACACCGATCATGAGAGTGTTCCTCCGCTCAGTCTTGTCCAAAAGAATGAGGAACACTTTCTCCATCGCTCTTATACTTCTTACACTTCTTACACTCATTAATTTGCTGGAAACTTTTGTCCCGCGCATCGTAAAATTGAGGTACAAATCGAGCCCGAGCAGATAAAGGAAAAGACAGAGAAAATAAGGCCCTCGCTGCTCCATCATTCATGCTCTACCCACAAGTCTGTAGGTGCATGAAGCAAATGGGAAATACAGGGAAGTGCGGTAGATGGTGATGGAGAGATGGCGAGATGAAGGGCTCATTAGGTGGGTAAGTGCTCTCAGAAGTGGCAGCTGCTCGAGCAGTTTTTGAAGGCAGAAGAAAAAGGATTTTGCTGACTGAAGCGAGTTCAGAAACTCGTTCCACCAGGAGAAGATTGTGGATTGAGATTTTCTGCCTGGCACTCGAAGAGCCAGGCAGTTTTGTTGGAGGCATCCAGACTGAGGCTTTTTCTTACTTTAGGGGGGCGAAAATCAGGTGTGCTGGAAAAATATAAGAAGGTAAAATATAACGTTGGTCACACTCGTTTATCATTTGCTTAAAAGCAACATGACTGTCTGGTAGGAATATGTAGACTCATATCCAATTATCTAATATCCTTTTTAATGTAACCCTCAGTTCATTACAGAGTCTAGGACTGTTTATGAAGCTCTTAAGATAACACTGTTTCCTTGTTTCTGTCATAAAGATACTCTTACTATTGTGGATTCTCTTATTAAACATGGCCAAACTTTCATTAATGAGGAAAAATAATCCCTGTGAGCCAAAAGCTCAGACTTTAGTGCCAAACACAGCTTCAAAAGCCAAATATATAAGGCTGAATATCCCTACCAGCTAATATTTGTATATTGATATTGTTGATTGATATTGAAATATCATTCCCGATCTGGATTTCCGTTTTGTGCCTCCATATCTCGATTTTCTGCCCTGAGGCGACCTCACATGATGTAAGACCTGCCTGCTTTAAGACTGACGGGCATCAAAAATAACATGACAGTAAGTCAGCGAGTATCAGTGGATTTATGTGTGCGGCTCGCTCCTGCCAGACTTACTTATGATTCGAGAAATCTTATAATGTGTCTGAGGCACGACGTGACTGAATAAAGGCCTGTCAGCTCCGTCACGTTTCCCTGGATAAATACGGGTTAAAAGAACAGAGTCGCTGACACCAGCAGACAGTACTGTGCTGTTCCCTGAAGCGAAAAAGGCTGAGACATGCTGCTCTAGAGTTTCCTCACTGCCGGTACTCCAGGGGAAGAGGCTTGAGCAGAAATCCAAAAGAATTTTTATCTCTTTCAGAAATCCCTCGAGGAGACGGGGAGAGGGCGCCGGGGGTAAATTGCCAGTGGTTAGAGTTACTCAACCTCAGGCTCGAGCAGCATGTGCAGTTGACTAGATTCACAGTTTTTTAAGTCTGACTCGGTGACATCTGGCCGATATGATAAACATTTAAACAGAAATAGAAGTTAGAAGTTTCTTGAGTTTAAAAACCTCCCACTATCGTTGCATCAGTGGAGTGTGCTTAACAAAACAATGAGATGCCACACACACACACACTCCTTCCTTTATCCCCTTTTCTCAGGTCAAATATCAGCTGTAAAGCAGCACACGTTCGGAGGTGGTACACAACCAGCTCTCGCTCAGAGATTTTGCATTTTTACTAAAACGATCGAAAGTGGCTGTTGATTGTGTTTTTTCAGTGAGAAGTTCATGGTGAGACTGAACAAGAATGGGGGACCAAAGAATCCAGAGAAGGTGGACCGGCTGTGCGCCCTCTTCACGGTAAAGAACAGCACACACGCACGTTTTATGAAACCCGTGCTGCAATGAAGGTGGTTGGTGTAATTTAAGAAGGGAACTTTTGAAAAACTGAGGATATAAAAGTGAGGAAGCATTGCCCCCTGTTTCTCTGCAGCAGAATCAGTCTGGAGATCATTCGGGTATTTATTTTTTTCTGGACTAAAACACCCAAAGTTAGCTGATGCAGTTATTTGAATGCTTCAGTAATTACAAAAACTCCATTTGAGTCAGTATTATAAGGTGAATGCATTATTTAAATGTAAGTCACACGGGGGAGATGATCTTACATCAGACATGCTTAAATGAATTAAGCTGGAATCAGTCTAAATATGTCTAAATTCCAGACATATTTATAAAATGAATAAAACAGTCCACAGAGAGAGCAGAGCTTCCCAGTCCTCCTGTCTCCCCGGGCCACCTCCTCCAGCTCCTCCAGGGCCTTCCCTGCCATGATCTTTACAGCTTGTCCTGGGCCAGCCCTCGTGTTTCCTGACATACCCAAACAGCTGGCTACTACTGATGAAGCGCTCTGAGCTCCTCCTGAATTTCTGAGCTCCTCAAGCTAATATCTCTAAAGCTGAGCCCAGTCATCCTTCAGGAGAAGAAGCTCATTTCCTCTGCAGTCTTATTCTTAGCTCGTGAGCCATAAGTGAGAAACATAGACCAACCAATAACAACTTCACCTACCCGCTCAGCTCTCGCTTTACCACAACAGAGTGGTACAGCATCCACATCAGTCTGCCTGTCAGTCTCCCGCTCCAATCTTCCTCAACTCACGAACAAGATCCAGAGAAACATGAACTCCTTAACTTGGGGCAGGAAATCATTCCTCTCCTGGAGTGTTAGAAACCACGCCTTTCCTGCTGAGAAGCAGTGCCTCAAGGTGGAAGTGTTAATTATCATTCCAACTGTGTTGCATTTGGCTGCAAGACCTCCCCAGCTGGAGCTGGAGATCACCTCTGACTGGAGCCAGCAGTACCATCATCTCCAAAAAAGGCAAAGCTGTGTTTCAGAGGCGCCCATCCAGGAGCTCCTGGCTACACTTACAAATTCTGTCTATAAAAGTTATAAACAGAAACTCAGATAAAGAGCAGTCCTTCTTTAATTGTAAGAAAGGCTGAAGCAGGTGGATGATGGTAACTTATTTTGAATTCGAGAATTACTTTTTTCTTTTTCTCACAGGATCTGAGTAACAAAGACATGAAGAGAGATCTCTACATTGTCTCACAGGTTATCAGGACAGGTAAGTTATGGTATGTAGGTGGGCAAAATTCCTGCAGAAATGCCTGAAATAACAGAATAACTTTGTCAAGTTTATAATGAGCACCTTTTGTTAAGATTGAAGAAAGTCCTTTTTAAGCCCGAACTACCATTCCGATTAAAACAGACAGAAATGAATGGAATAAGAATGTGTAAGATGAACGTCCTTGGAGCAAACCAACAGTCTCTAGTTTTATTATTTGCTGCTGGATGGATGGAACAGGAGCCTATGTCTATGTGCAGAATTCCTCATTATGTGACAAACACACTTCTGGTTACAGGTCGTATGCTGTTGAATGACAGTAAGAAGGGTCCTCCGCACGTTCAGTACCGCCGACCGTACGGCTGTGCAGTCCTGGCCATGAGCGACGTGCTGCAGACCATCTCAGAGCTCAAAGAGGAGAAAGATTTTGTCCTGAAAGTGTACACGTAAGTGTCTGCACCCACAGATAACGAGGCAAGAGAAAATATTGAGGGTTCACCACAAGTAAAGGCCTGTTTAGACTCTGCAGCCCGGGAACCGAACCTGTGGTGAAGCAGTGACATAGATATGAGTCACTGGTGTCGATTTATGATGGGACAGGAGACAAAAGCAGCCATGTGAATCCTGAATCCGGATGAAGTGTACAGACCTCTGCATTCTGCTCAGATGCAGCGAGGTTTAGTTGCTGGCACTTCATTGGACAGATGGACAATGACCCAACAAAACAGACTGCAAATGTAACCCAGGTGTTTAGGAAGGTAAAGAAGAGGAATTGCTTTCAAAGGCCAATCACCTGATCTCAACCCCGCCAGCCAGCGTTTCATTTACAGAAGAGAAAACTAAAGGCAGGAAGAACCACGAACGAAACAACAGCTAAACACAGCTGCAGTAAGAAGCTGGCAGAGTGTTACAAAGGAGGAAACACATTCACTCATAATGAGTTTGGACTCGAGAAGGTCGGCACCTGTAAGGGATTCTTAACGAAATATTTAAAAAGTAAACTAAAATGTTTACTTTTTAAATATTTTGTTATGATTATGCTGGTTTGTCCAGGTACACGTGAGCCCTGATACTAAAGCTAAAAGTCTTTGTTCTAACCCCATGTACTGTGTATGTTTGAGTAAACTAAAACAACAAAAGTGCCCCAAAATATCGCCTTACAGCGCATACACACCCAGAGCTCAGAGATGATATTTTCTTTTTGGAAAATCATATTGTCCTACACTAAATATTCCTGCACCGATCGAAAAGGTCAGGGAGAGAAAAAGGAGGAACAGAAGGTTAAAGATAAGCGAGCTGGAGAGACAATAAAGAGTGGGGCATGCCATATATTTTTATTATAGCTTTACTTCTGTTCTTATCTCTCTGTCACCACCAGCCTCTTCCTTTTTTTCCTCTCCTTTCCTTATTTTTATCTCTCTCTGATGTTGTACTATGGAAAGGGAAGAGAGAGCGAGAGTCCCAGTGAGCTGCACACAGCCACCGCACTGTCAGTGCAGTCTGTAATGTCAGCAGCTATTCTTTCACACACACGCAAAGTCGATGGCCAACATTAGGGACTCCCCCTCGGCTGAAACCTCTAAAGACGTGCCTGCAGGATCTGTGTGTGTGTGTGTGTGTGTGTGTGTGTGTGTGTGTTTGATGCTTCAGTCTTAGCTGAACTCCTCGGGTCAGTTCATGCGTCACGGTTGGTTAGACATCTTCTTTTCAGGCTTTGTGTTCCAGCATCGTTTGACGTTAATGTGACTGAAAACATCAGTTTGTTAGAATCACCCGAGGAAAATGTAGATCTACGCGCTCACTCGGAAGAAAGACGAGTAAATTAAAAGTGGAATGAGCAAGTCGTCTTATTGGATGGGGCTATTTTATGTTAATGCAAAAATCCAGCTAAAGATTCTGCTTGAGACAGCGTGGTCTGTCCGCTGTATTATCTGCTAATAACTGCTATCTTTTTCTTTTTTATTCCTGTTGTTTCCTTGATTAATCATTTGATCGGTAACACTGTGAAAATGCTCATTCCTGACTCCTAAATGGCTCAGAGATGCCATTAAAGTTTGTTTAATCTGACCATCAGTCTGATCTCAAGTAAAGATGCATTTCCACAAAAACGGCAGGTCGACATGGAGAGTGGGTTTGTCAAGATGTCAGCACTGAAGTCCAGGTGAACATTATCAGCACGCAGACAAATGTTTTGTTGCATGTTTGGAGTAGCAGCAGGAGTGAAACTGAAGACTACAAGATGGTAGTGAGACCAAGCTGAAGATATTAAGCAGGATGGATGGGATTTGAAATGAGTATGATAAAGTCGGAGCAGTCAGGCAGAAGAAGACTAGAAGATTCGTGGATGTGAAGATTCAGAGGACAGATGTTTGGTGTGACAGAAGAACATACAACAGAGAGGGTGAGATGGAGACAGATGATTTGCTGTAGAGACCAACGAAGAGGTGGAAGGAAGAAAGAAAAAGTAGTCATTATCCGTGGAACTGCTCCAGTTTGTCTTTGTCTATTTAAGCTGCAAAATTTCCCCTCCCTCCCTCTGACATGTCAGTGCCGCTTCTCTGCTTTGCTACCTGTCATTCACGTCACCACCCCAGCATCCACCCGTAGACCACTCCCCAATTTTGTATTTATTGTAATTGCAATGAATGATGGTATGCACACCCCAAACTCTAGCCAAAATAACTATATTGCAAATGTGCATTATATCCGACTGAACTTTTGTTGTATAAAAACACAAGTTACAAATATATTGTTATCCTTTATAAGACATGATTGTTTTTTTGTTGCTTTCCAGGTGTAACAATGAGAACGAATGGTACCAGATCCATGAGAACATCATCCGCAAGTCCAGCACCAAATACACGGCACCCAGCACCAACTACGGTAGGAGAGACCAAGTGTTTGTGTACCCTGAGTTAGGATGATCAGATCCCAACAAACTGAATGCAGGATAAAGAGCACATCTCAGAGTAACGCTAAATACAAATACTGAAGCTCATAGTTACATTTAAGAATGAGTAATATGTTAATAGCTAATATCTCAAATGACCGTGTATTCCTTTATGTAACGTTATAGACACAACATCGCCACTTTCCTTCACGCATACTTTTCTGGGTCTGAATCCTGGACAAGCCCCCAAATTTGTTATGTTCCCTGAAATGGGTGAGGGGAGGAACAGTAACATATCAAAAAGGCAGATTAAGAACTAAATCCTGATTTTATTAAAAGTTCTAACTTAAAGAGATGGCTAGGCCTCTATGCCCCAAATAATCCAGAAATAAAAGAAAAGCAAACAGTCGGTGTTGGGAGAATGGAAATAAAAATGAAGAATTCCCACCTCAGCAACAACAAAAAAAACCAAAAAACAAACTTTGCAAACAGGAGGTTACAATTATTCACTAGTAGCTTAACATAATTAAAATACAACACACAGCTAAGGCTACTGTACGTTTCACCCTGAGGAGAGGCAGAGCGGGCCCATAGACAGACTGAGCAGCTCTCCTCCCCAGCTCTTACAGTGTGGGGTTGATTGATTGCTGAGTGCAGCCAGCTGTGCCCTCACTCCACTAGAAATGACGGGCAACCCAGCTATGGTAAGAGGGGTGGCATTAAGATTAGTGAGAGAGAAGCAAGTGACACCCAAACAACACAGCAGGCTTGCTACTGGTATAACGGAGCACAATTTATTGTCCTAAAATATATATATTTTTTAATTCTCCTGAATTTTTTTGTCCAGGTGAATTATTTTGGCCGCAAAAATCAGAAGCAGATAAAATATCCTTGCAAGCCTAAAAAGCCCACAGGGTTACCCTGCAACATTAGCAGTGTGGTGGTGTTTTTGTGAACACAGCAGCCCAGGGTGGAGTCAGTTTCTAGCGCTCAGTTATTGCGTCAGTCCACCGATAGTCTGCGTGGACCCTTTCTTCCAGTCACTTTATTACTTCTGTCAAGGCACAGAGGGGAGGAGCAGATTTTAGTCCTGCAGCACTTGTGACTCGTTTTATTTCATCACTGATGAGTCAGCCTGCATTTTCAGTAACACTAAAAAAAAAAAAGAGTTAGAAAACAAACTCAGAGCTCCCAGGAGCAACTTATTTAGATTAGAGAACATCTGACTGACACATGCAAGTCATCACACTGACATCAGCGGAAAAATCATATTAATTGGTGTCACTGTCGGGGACTCTGATCCTCCTGTGCCCCACTGTTAAAGTCTGTGAACTCCCATGGCCCCATACAAATATGCTTATGACGTGAAAAAGACCTTTGCTTGGCCTCACTGACGATGAAGTTTGTTTTAAAACATAATCCAGCAGGATACTTTTGTTTTCAGGTGAAGAGATGAATCCAGACTCGTTTGACATGCTGAGAGTCTACTGGAAAAGTGGTTTGGCAATGTTTAGCATGCATTGAAATGTTTGTTCTGATTCTGAGGAGATCAAACGAGCTGTGCAGCTTCAGAACTCTGTTTAGACTTTAAGTTTATCTGAATTTTATCTGTGGCCTAAAGGCTGTGCTTTTTACATAAGGCACTTTTTTCTGTCTTCTTCCTTTGCTTTTTATCCATCGCTCTACCCATCTTCTTTCTCTGTCAACCCACTCATTTCCATTTCTTCCCCTTCAAACCCTGCAGGGCTGATCATCTCCCTGCAGCTGCTGAGGGGCGACATGGAGCAGGTCCGCAGAGAAAACCCGCTCATTTTCAGCAGGGGGGTGGCCATCACACGCAAACTGGGATTCCCAGATGTCATCATGCCCGGTGAGTCACATTTCCAGCTTCATGTAGGCCTACCCATAACAGCACAGCGGGCTGTCCACCTCAACACTTCCATTCTTAGTTTACGTAACCACACAGAAGAAATGGACTCTATGAATAACACGTAAAATAAATAAAAACAACAATTCGGGTTTAAATCACGTAAACGGGTCAGACAGGAATAGAAAAACTGCTGAATGTCTGGGCGGTTTCTTTTTATATCGCTCCCTTCTGCTTTTGAAGAAGGGAGCAAAAGCACATACCTGTTGAGCTAAAGCACAGTGAAGAGGACAGGTAGAGGGTGTTTTTCTCAAGCAGGCATTTTGTAAACAGTTTTATTTCTTGCAGCTATAAAAATCTTCAAAAGCTTTATGTGGCTTTCAAAGAGGCCTTTGGATGAATGTCCAAGTTACAAATAAAGAAAGAGAATTTAGAATTGAGGTCCAGGATCTCTGAAAATAAACAGCTGACTTCAAGGCTGGACAGATGGACAGAACCGCAGAAACTGATCCCCGCTCCCTCCTGCCGGGCTGCTGCTTAATTTAGATTCCTACTTGGGAGGAACAAAGAAGTGAATCTGGTTTTTCCAGCAGAAACCGCTCCAAAACAGGGAACTGGTTGAAGTAAACAGAGTTTCCCAGAATTGGACCCACTTTCTGATATTCCTGTATTAGCTTTGTTTTCTGAGAGCTATAAATCCATTACAGGGAGACAGAAAGACCGAATCCGTCTGTTTGCATCTCTCCACTGACTTCATTTTAATTACAGCCGAGCTTCTCCTCCTGTAATATGTTAAAATGTTTTCCATTAAAACCTTTGAAGCTGTAAATGTGTTATTATTTAATAACCCAATAAACCGAGTTACAGGCTGGTAGATATTTAAGTCCATACCACAGATGTATTTTTCGTAAGTGTGGAAATATCTTTCAGCAGTACTTAGTTTAAGTCACTTTGATTATTTAATGTGTCTTGTTGTACCACTTCCCAGCTGTTTCTGTCAGCTGTGTCAGTGTGTAAAAGATAATTCAATCTTCTCAACAAGTGCACTGCCTGCTGTCACATGTTAGGCATGCATGCTTATTTATTTATTAGTCTTAGTTCTTATCCGTACCGGTGAAATCACTGTGAGGCCCCAGAGGAGTGACATCACTTATAAGGACTGAAATCAAGCAAATCATCTTGCAGTACAGGACAACCCTAAAGTAAACACCACGGTTTCCTGAAGTCCAGCCCCTCTGCACGAGACTGGCTCCAGAGCCCAAGCTGTGCGTAGAGGTGAGGTCGACTATATCTAACTGGTACCTCTTAACCTCACGCACTAGCTCCTTCTCCTCCAGAGAGGTGATGGTTCATGTCCCCATCGCCAGCCTTGGATAGCCGGGGATCGGTCAGCCGGGGTCTCCGCCTGACACACAATGTACCCAACCCCTACAGCACCTCCTTCAGGTGGTGGGCCTACAGGAGGGTTGTCCCATGTCCTTTCTTTAGGCTGTGCCCAGCTGGACCCCATGGGCTAAGACTCGGCCACCAGGTACTCACTCTTGGGCACCCTCCCCAAGCCTGGCTCCAGGGCGGGCCCCCAGAAACCTTATCCTGGGCAGACTGAACTGTTCCTTTCATGTTATGCTCATCTTCTGAATCACTCTTTGAACCAGAAAAAGATTGATTCAGAAGATTTGCCACTGGAGACCCAACAGCTAGCTCCTGGGCCACGCAGACCCCTCCACCACAGTAAGGTAGCGATCCTGTTGTTGAACAGGACATGGAAATTTTGAGTGTTAATCAGACCTTAGTTTAGACATCTAACCAAAAATGCCACTACTTTGAGGGAAGTTGCTAACTTATCTCCATGCTTTAGAAATCATCGCCGCTGCGCTCTGCATGATGTACACACAGTATAGCAGCTTCTGAAGGAAATAAGAACAAGGGGGCAGAAAAAAAACTGGCAAAAAGAAAATAAAAATGGCAACTGTTTGGTAAATCTTAGAGAAAGCTAAAGACCCAACAACAACAAAAAAATGTACGTGCATGTATAATATTCAAATGCTGTGAGATGCTCATAGACACTTCTTTAGACCAGGTTGGAGGTTTTCTTGGCACGCCATAATTTGTTTCTAACTTAACTTTGAAAAGTAAAATGTTATAGTTCTTTAACTCTGAAAAAAATCATTTTTTACTTTTCTCTCATAAATTTTCAGCTCACACAAAGATTTTATTTTACATTTTTATGTTTGAGAAAACTTTTATTTCCATATTTGGATTTCAGGTTTTATGTCTCGTTTTTCTAGCTGGCTACAGCCTGATTAAGAAACTCTGCAGCATTTCGAACACCACAAAGATGGACAAGTGTGTGTATGTGTGTGAATGCTGCAATATCTGGGGAATAAGGACTTATATCACATCCAAGTACCAGCTGGATTTACATGCAAAGAACCTCGCAGTTTACATTTTGTATCCACTGATTGCAGCTTGGTTAGTTAAAGAAACTTACCTGTGCCATATTCCTGCTTACTTTTTAGATTTAGCAGAAATACCAAACACCGATGCTGCTAAAGCTTAAGTGCTATGATCTCAGCAGTCTCAAGCAAACCCCTCTCCTTTCTCCTATTAATTCATTTATGCGGCCTGTACTCCAGCACTATGTGACAGAAAACATGACAGGTACATGTATGCTCCTCCAGAGTGAAAGAAATATGCGACCACAGAAAATATGCAACATCCCACATTTATGTCCTTGACAAGAGAGGTTTTCCTAAAGGCACAAGTTCACCCCCAAAATATAATTTCTCCTGTGGTCTGTAGCACTGCTTGTCTGGTGAGATTGTTCTGATGTGAGCTGCCATGTTTTGGAGATGTCAGCTGCAAAAATGTCTGCTTTCTCTTGAATAAATGGGGGGGGGGGCTGAAAAATGAAGCCAAGTGCCAAAAACTGCAGTTCCTCTAATGGCCACGTGAGGCTTAGACTTCATGTTAAAATGTCCAACTTTACAGCAGAAAAAAAACATGCTTGCAGCCTGCTACAGAAATTATTCAAGTCTTTTACCGCATCATACCAGCCGTCAGGAGTTAATCTTTACATAATTAGCAGAAGTGCTTTGAATACATCATCATTATTATATATTAATCTGTACTACATCAGGTCCTCCTTTTTTGCATCCCTGCAAGCCATTCGTTTGCTTTGTATTTAACTTTCACCTTTAGAAATAAAGGACACGAGTAGAGGAACTTACAGAACTGCTGTGTTGCTCTCATTGGTGAATATTTTTAATGATGATGAGCTTAATAGGTAAACAAATGAACATTTACATTAAGCTTGTCTCTACAGCAGCCAGGAAGAAAACAGCAGGGCTGCACATCGCACGTGCAGGAGTGTCTTTCACATATATTAACCACTGCTCCCCTCAGGCAGTGATGGAGTGAGTGTTTAACTCCCATCTTTATACATTAAAGGTGACGCCTCCTCTACGAGGACAAGCGGGGAATGATAAATGAATCCACGCCCGTCCACACAGGTCATTAGTCTTATGTGTGTCAGCTTAAAATGTGTGCGATGCACTACTATGCCTGCTTTGAGATTCCAGACATGTTTGCATCTTTATGGCCTGTATTTTGTATAGTGCTTTACACATTCAGTGATGGCAAGCTACATTGTAGCCACAGCCACCCTGGGGTGCACTGACAGAGGCGAGGCTGCCGGACACTGGCGCCACCGGGCCCTCTGACCACCACCAGTAGGCAACAGGTGAAATGTCTCGCCCAAGGACACAACGACCGAGACTGTCCGAGCCGGGGCTCGAACCGGCAACCTTCCGAATACAAGACGAACTGCCAACTCTTGAGCCACGATCGCCCCGTTATTTATGGAAATAATGCCTTTGTTGGTTTTTGATGCAGTCATATACAAATAAAATAACCATGTGCGCTGGTGTTTGACGCATTTTAGTCAGTTTACTGGGTGAAATATTCAATAAACTGTTACGTTTTTTTTAATATGTTTGTGTATTAACGTGTCTGTGCTGGTCCAGGTGACATCCGTAACGACCTGTACCTGACACTGGAGCGAGGAGATTTTGAGAGGGGAGGGAAGAGCGTTCAGAAGAACATCGAGGTGACCATATATGTGCTTTACGCCGACGGAGAAATCCTCAAGGTAGGGAAACGTTCCTGCTATAAAAAGCCTTCTTTTATCCATTTAATGACATGCGACATAAACAGAAGTTCAGCATCTGAATGCGTCTTTCTTTTTCTAACAAAAAAAAAAAGCCTTTCATCAGTTTGAAGTTGTGCCTAATGTTAAAGTTGAGGCTGGTTTATAGATAGCAGTAGGTTTCTTTAAAGGTAGCAGAGAATTTTTAGCTCACAGTAAACATGTTTCTGGTGTTTTGTTGGGTTAGATCAGGATTAGTAACCAAGTAAAACACCAAAGTCACATTAAAACAAACTAAGTAATGGCCGCAGGCAGCAGCAGATGAAATGACCTGTTTTTATGACTGAGTTCTACTTCCCATCAAGTAACGCGGTGAAAATGTTTTAAGTTAGAATAAATCAATCTCTATAAATGAGAAGCATAACTCACTATCAGCTCTTTTATGTGTGTAAAACCCATTCGTTGTTGACCGTGCACACTTCAGTACATGGTTTTAGTTTGTGTGCCGGCCTTTTGATTGCTTGGGTACCTACTGCCACCTGTAGGTTGAAACAAAGTGTCTCTGGAGCAGTAAAGAAACTAAACCAAGTTAAAACATTTAAACCAGTAAAACATTTATTAACAATTTCAATTATGTAAAAAATGTTTTACAATATTTTCTGAAAACTGCAGAAGCTTCTTACTGAGAACCAAAATATATAAAGTCACATTTTTCCATTTTATATTGATCAGTTTGTTGTATTGTAAGTGCTTGTGACAACCCATATACGGTTTCTCTTTTAGGAAAAACACAGAGATATACACTGCTCAAAAAAATAAAGGGAACACAGAAATAAGACATCAAATAAGACAAATAAGCCACTTTATCTCCTGTCCCTTTAAGGCCAGTCTCCCCACATATGGGCCTACTTCCTTCTGACTGGCTGCCCCTCACCTGGCTTCCAGAAACAGATTGAAATTGAACCAGTTTTCATAGAAATCCAGCTAAAAAATGTTAATGTCTGCTAAAAAGGCAAACAAACTTAACCAGTCACATAATTTATTAATAAATTTTAATAACAGACTACATTTTAATTTAATAACAAATTAATTTTAATAATAAATTAAAAAATTTTATAATACATTTTAAGCTTATTTGCTTCTTACTGGGTCACATAACAACCGAGTTAGTTTTTAAATCACATGCTGTATGTATCATTTTCCATATATGTCCCTATTAAGAGGTTGAGATACTGTTAAATGCCCTAAAATGATGTCTGAAGTAGAAATCCAGTCAGTAATTTACACCACTCAAAAAAAATAAAGGGAACAAAAATAAGACCTCCCAGATCTGAATGAATGAAATATTCTTATTAAATACTTTGTTCTTTACATAGTTGAATGTGCTGACAA
>VVHJ01041814.1:5098-17480 GCA_015107715.1 Tylochromis polylepis | reverse complement strand
AGATGTCTCATTGACAGTTACAGGAATCGTTTGATTGCTGTGATTGCCTCAAAAGGTTGTGCAACAAAATATTAAGGTGTGGGTACCATCATTTTTGTCCAGGCCTGTTCCATGCGTTTATTTTTTAAATAATTCCGTTGAAGCATGGTTGAAAAGCAATGTCTGACTTTCATTGGTTAATATTCATTTAATTTTTATTTATTATTACTTTTGTCAGATTAAAGTTATTTCTGTGACCATTGTGAGTTTTTCTTTCATTGACCGAAGGGTACCAACAATTTTGTCCACATGTGTAATCTAGGACATACCTACACCTTTCAAAGCCAGCACAACTGCCCCCGCTGGCCCTGCCAGCTTTGATACACCAATCTGAACCACGGTGATCTCTTTTGTTTTCTCTTTCAAAAACAAAGAGTATCTAATTTGACAGAAGCAGCGACCCAGTGCAAGATGTGGTGCCACAGCCCAGCAGCACTCTTCTTCAGAGCAGGGCTTGTATGAGTACGGCTAGTAATAGAGTAGTACTGCTACTTTGAGAGTGAAGGACACTCAATTTGGCTACAACATTAAGGATTCTCTATGTGTAGTCCCCTTTGCAATCGTGGTGGTGTGTGAGTGGTGAAATACTTTTATTAGTTATATCACTGGAGCTTTGGTGGAGTGTAAATTAAATCACAGTCTTAAAGATTTTCAGTTACATTGGAATTCAGCTAAAAGCTATTCGAATAAATAAATGGCAATTGTGGTCTGAACCTGACTTGTATTATTGATTCAGTACAATTGAATAATTTTCTGGGGGATGCAAAACAAAAGTAGGATAACTCCATCATACACAACACTTTTAGGTCAAAGCAGTTCCATGCACACAAATCAGATTTAAAACAAAAGAGTTTCTTTTTGGAAAGCTATGGATTTTTGCAGTCAATCGTTCTGCAGAAAAGTCAAACAGTCCATTTGGCCTGAGTGGCATCTTCACTCACTTATACTAGAAAGTCGATTTAAGTGAGGGAAAGGCAAAAAAGATGGGTGCAAAGTGCTTCAGACAGGCCGTGGCAGAGGAGACTGAAATCCACTGAATAAGATGAATCACCTTTCACCTGAGAATCTGGAAATAAACATGTTGGGCCACCAGGTTTGCTGTTGTGAAAGGTGGCAAGTAATGAGAGACACCAGGGATAAGATGTGAACACTTCCTGACAAGAGTGGCATGTGCTTTCTCTTTAGGAGCCACGAGCGAAAACACACAGAAACCAAAGTGATAAGAGCAGCGTCTCTGTGGAGTGAACCCACACCAAGGGGAAACTTAACGATGCGTGGCAGGCGGAGAAAAAAATGATTAGAAGAGCAAAAGAAATGAAGGAAGAAGTAAAGGCTTATGGATTTATGAGTCTGTGAGGGAAATGGTCTCGGCATGTGAAATTATATGCGTGTGGGTGCATCTGTCATTTTAGTGTTTATCATCTCTTGTCATTTATTGTGTCTTTTCAGTACACAGAGGCAAAGTTTCTACTTTTTTTTAATATCCCAGTCTTGCTGTACAGTATGTAGTTTGAATAATTTGTCATTTAGCCTCATGAATGAACACTTAAATCAACCCTCTACTTGAAAGCACATTATCACAGTTGCATTTAGCATAAAAATATAAATCATGATCATAAGTTGCTGTAGTTTTCAGCCCTCTGTATTTGGGACCTCTGGAGGCACAGAGCCCTGATTGTTGTAATTTCTTGCCTAGTTTCTTCTACAAAATATTTCTTTGCATCCCAAGGCTTATGTCTCCTGTGAGGATGGTTTGCAGTGTGTAATATTCCACCCATAGATACAATCCCTGGTTTCTGAAAAGTAGGAAACAATGTTTTGTTCACATAGATGTGGTATTGATCTTCTGCCAGGAGCTCGTCCTCTGCTGTCTTTTGGGTCCTGAATGTGTAGAAGAGAACACTTGAAATGCCTTTGCTTCTGGATTCATAACTGTGTCAGCATTACCAGCTGGAAGAGGTTTTCCTATTGTTGGAAACATGAATGGTGTCATGGATCAGTGGAGAACTCCATTGAGATGGCACATGAATTCCTTTGTCAGTGCAAGCTCTGTGTGTCCTGCAAACAGTCTCCTTCTGATATCGCCCAGAAACTCTGGTCTTATAATAATTGCAATCCTGGCTTTTCCTCCTCACTCCAAAGTTAACAGTGGTATAATGGTTGTTGCTGACATGTTTTTTAAGCATGCTGTTTCTGCCCAAAGATTAAGCATCACCTCACCAGTTAGCATGTTTCTAGTCAGGGCCACCAGTTTGTGCCATGACTCTGTTTCCTCCTGGGCAAAAATGGCCTCAGCTCTCTCCTCTGGACTCATCTACAATTTATTCAAGCTGAGAGAGCAATTGACCTGGAAATTCCTCAGCTGTTGTTTTTTTTTTTTTCTCTGCTGTGGGCAGAATATGAGCTTAACTCCATGCAGTTCTCTCTCACAGACATCTTTCTCTTTTAGTGTTAGCAAAGCCTTACAGTAAACACAGTGAACTGGGTAATACAACAGCTGTGGAGTTAGTCAAATGCTGATGCTCGGCCAGTTTTTTTTATTTTATTTGCGCCAGAATACGTTGAGTTAAAAATATCTTTTGATCTTCATTGAATAACTAAAACAGCTTCCACTTTTTGAAGAGTTATTTTAGTGACATTTTACTTGCTACTCTTTTGTGTTAGATAAAAGAAAGATGTCACAGATGCCCAGAGCACACATACTGACTCCAAACCAGGCTCTTAATGGTGTCATGGACCATGTCTGGATGGAAATTACTTTAAGAGACTAATCCAAAGTAATTATATCCTATTTATAATGACTTTTTATTGTGCATAATGCAGTACAATCAGCTGGTTAGCAATTATTTCAAAACTGGCCTAAATGAATGAATGAGCCAAGATGGAGAGTGAATGTAAGAGATCATTAAAAGATGCTTTCTGGATGACACACAGGCACACACAAAATACATGCTAGTCACTCTGTGCTGTGTGTTAGTAAGCACTGCAGTGTTTTGAGTGAAAAGCTATTGTCTGCATCCCATCATGATGACAATGACAATGCTATGCCACTGATGTTTAGCACGTACAATGTGCAATATATTCACCATGTTAAATAACTCTTTTTTTTTAAGTCAAAGATTATTTTCTATCTAGGTACAGAGCATTAAGTAATGTTTACTACTTCCTCTGTTTATCTACTGTTTCATGTCAAAATGGCTGCTGGGAAAAAGCCCACCCAGAAACTACAATGTCTGCACCAAATTTTGTCTCAACTCATCAACCAGAGGGTGAAAGAATATGAGGTGATTGTACTGACCAGTCTGTAGGCCCATGTAACTCAAGCTTTTACAGTCATGTTCCCAGTAACTGTCGTCAACCTCCAGCAGCCAATTACAACTGGTTGGGAAATGCAAATTTTTCCCTAGCATCCAGTGCTTGCCAGATGCTTGTGGATGTTTTTAAGCCTGTTTGTTTGACTGGGGGCTTATTCACTTCATCCTACACTGTCACCATGTTTGTCACATGTCCAAAACGTTAAAGTTAGCATCACGTGGTTTGTGGTCACATTTCTGCAAATGGCTTGACAAAACCGCAGTGATGTGTTGAGGTCCATGATATCCTTTACTTTCTGAGTCTCATCTGATTATTTGAAGCTGCCAGTCAGTAATAGATATGTGTGCATCTGTGGAGTGCAAGGAAAAGCAGAAACATACTAGTAATTTTGTGAGTTTTGACATGTTTTTTTTCTCAGTCATGTAACGTTTTAGATGACTCCTACATTTCTTGTCATATCAGAGAGAAAAATAACCGTTCCCTTTAGTTGCTTTTTAAAAAAAAAAGTTATCCCTGCAGATGGTCTCCATAAATGCTCTGCTATAACCTTTAATAAACTCACAAACATTTAAATGTTTGATCCAAGATTTTTTAAAGTCACAATTAGCAAATGAATACCAGACTTCACTTTACTTTAGTCCTCAGAACAACTCAGAACTGCTCAGCAGTACATCAATTTAAGTAGTGGTGCTGCGCTTTTCAAACTCCCCAGTGATGTGTTTAAATATTTAGTGGAAATGTTAAAAACTGGTACTTCAACAGTCTAACTCTAAATGTGTCTACTGGCATTAATGATGATTTTTGGAGCATGAGTATCTTTTACTTCTAAATCCATTAAATGCTTGGAGGTTTCTGAATATACTGCAAAGTATGACAGCCTTGCCTTGCTCTGCCCTTGCTGGGCACCATTCTGCTACTGTGACAGTATTATCCCATTATGCAATTAGTGTATGAGCTGTTGTTAGATAATATTAGAAACATAGATACAACAAACTGAGAGCAATCGAGCAAGCCACATGAGTTATGACAAGGTCAAACAGGATTTTTCTTAGCTCAGAATGGACAATTAGGGGTGACTACACACGTAACCAAGATTATTCCAGGAACAGTAGTGTCTCTGCGACCTGTGCATAATTTAAAACCAACTATGACCATTTCATAAACAAAAATGTTGATTATGCTTTGGTAAATGAAACAAAACTATGTGTATGAAAAATGAAAAACTGTGGTATTGGTATAAAAGACTGATAAATAGTTAAGTTAGATTTAAAAAAATATCTGTCACAACTAATTGTGGGTGAGAGAAAAAAAACACCCACTAGCCTCTGGTGAGGCCTTCTTGTGTTTGTTTTATTCTGCAGCTCTGTCTGCCTGAGGCACAACAGATCAACGGTCTGGCACTAGTAGTGCGTAACCAGTCCACTGACATCGCAGCAGGTCAAGCTGAAACAGAAGGACAGTGCAACAGTTCCTGTCACAAATCCAACCCATTTTTTTTTTTTTTATCTGATCTACTCTGTGCTGTTATATCATTCAGGTCTGATTTAATTCATGTTTTTTTTAATTAAACCTTTTGTTTTCTGTCACAAATAATCTCTTAATTATTAAATAGCTTAAATTGCATTCTGACATACTAGCAGATAAATGCTAATTCTTTAATAATACGCTTGATCCTATCCATTACTAAGCAAACTGAATAGCAAAGCTACGTCCTGCGTTTGTTCTGAGATTTGTTTTTGGATGTATATCCTTTGAAATTTCTTCTTACCGTTGTTTGGTTTTGATGTACACTACAGTAAACAGTGGAACAATGCACTGGAAAACATGTCATATTTTTGCATGAACAATGAACGTGTCAGAATACTGTAATTTATGCATGCATTGCCCACCAGCTACAAGACCCTCATGCAGTGTGAACGTGTTGTAATCCAAACAATTTCATGTTTTAATGCAGAAAACATTTGCCAGTGTGACTTCAATAAATGCAAATTCCTCTAGCAGGAATCTCCCCCCCCATACATTTTTTCCCCAATCTTATCATGCATATATGCTGTTGGATATTAATCTTTAATATAAATCGGCCATACAGTAGAAATGTGTCCTCACAGGTCATAAAGACGGATGGTTTCCAGAGAAAAGGGCTTTGACATTTAGGTAAAACTAGCACATGATACCATGATGATACCATGCTGTCTCCTCCACAAACTTATGCTACTGGCAGAATAACATGAATAGCCCAATTAATGGGCTGTCCTTGGCAACTCCTCAACCACTTAATAAACTGATGTTAAATTGTAAGGCATTTCCAACATCATGAGGTGAAATAATGGAAAAAAAATTGGGAAAATATAGATTTTTAAGCTTAAGATGCTCAAAATATCACTTTGCTTTTCACCTAACCCTTTTATCCATTTTTTTTAGTTGTATACACATTGAAGCCTAGCATCTTATTACATCCACAACTTATATACATACATACACACTCTCTCTGCATCATGTGTCGGCAGATTTGTTCTCTCCTGTGTGGTGCTGTCCTGATTCTGTGATTAGTATTGTGTTACATTTATATCAGAGTTGCAATTCTAGGGATCAATCAGGGACAGACAAAGAAAGGTTTTGAAAGAAAATGTCTAATATGTCTGAAGTTTGTCAGTAAATGTGATTCGTGTTAGCAAACTTTAAAACTAAGGCTTTGAATGTGAAATGTGAATTAATGAATTCATATTCATGCACAGCTGCTGACTGTCTTCTTTCTGCTACTGTAACATTAGGCTCTGATACACAAATCCAAAGCTGAGAGTTTTTCATTGCTGCAGAAAACAAGGTGAGACAGAAAGACAGAACTGTGACTGGTATGCATCTCAAACTGTTATACTCCTAATTAATCAGCATTAAAACTGCTTAGTGTCAAGTTTAGACTTTGGGAAGAGGAAAAGATCATTTCTCAATCAGAGTAAGGCTTTATAAATAACTGGTTTTCTGTGTTAATGATAAAAAATTTTTTTAAAAATCACAGTGAGTCAATTTTTCAAATAATGCCCCAGATGTGAAGCTGATTATCTTATCTGTTACCTGCTGCTGCTGTTTGTTTTGGTTTGTTCAAGAATCTGAGGCTTACACAGAGCCAGTCCTTTATCCCTGTGGTAGGCTGGTCAACTCTGTTCTTGCATGAACACACGCAATCACTTTTAATCAGCTGGTCACATTTGTTAAAAAAGCATCTTTTTCCATCAATGGGATAGTTTATTACTACAAGCAATTAAATGTAAGAGGATGCTAAGGGCTAATGGACGCCGTTCCTCCCTTTATTCAGCACACGCTGAAAATGCTCATGTGGCTTGTAGCTCATTAACTGTTGTCTCAGAAGCAATTATGTGACAACAAAAAACCTGCTGTGAGGATTAAATGCAAAAGCCACTGGTCTGAAAGATTTTTGTCTTAGCCGATGTTTTTGTTGGATATTTCAACCACATTTACAATGCACACGGCAATGGAACTGATATCTTAAATCATACCAGACAAGTAACAATGAAGATATAAACTCATCTATGTGTGCACGTCTTGGTTTAGAATCAGTGTGGGAGAAACTGTGAGATGTGTGAGCTATAGGGAGCCACGTTCTTGAAGCTGCCTGCGAACACCAATCGACAGCATGCTTTGGTTTACACAGAACACTATCTATACCCTTATATCAGTATTCTGTAGGCTGTAGCTTATTCCAACTAAGGCATAACTTATAATAATAATGTCTACGTTGTGACAATAAACAATGACCCTGCGTGTGATTCTCTTCCATCACTTGTTCATGTACAGCAATGTTGAAAGGCATTTTGTTTTCATGCACCCTTAATCATGCTTTTTGTTCAATCTACTGCACATGCTATTCGCCCACCGCAACAAATTATTGGTACTCTAGGTTTCTCTGCCACCATTATCTGCCCAAGACTCAGCACTCCAGAAGATGGTTGCCTTATTACTGTAGTAGCCTTTTCTTGCATAATCATTTCTGTGGTTTGTATAAGAATGCCTGAAGGGTTTCCCTTTTAGAAGATGTGGTGACATTTTCAGCTGTGGCACTGTGTTTGCATCCATAATTGAGGGGCAAAGACAATTTTGCAAATCCATTTTCATGTCTGTTGTGTGGTTAAGAAAATACTCTAACTGCATGTTGTGCTCTTGTGTCATTTATTGATAAGACAACAGGGGGGCAACTTTTATTTCATTAACAAAAGTTGGGTTTTGACCTTAATACCAGGATTTATGCCTATATGCGTGTATTGTTGGAATATAAACTGTATCTTCAGACCAGAGAAGATTCCCATTAAATAACTTCACAACTTGTGGTGTTTGTGTTAATGATTCCATTAATCAAGGCGGGAGAAAATTAAACTGCATATTAGCAATACCACATTATTGAATCACAGTCAGGGTCTGATTTTTGTGATGTTTCTTAGATGAAGGAAACAAGATTAACTTAGAGTTGTGATACCAAGGTTCTTAGGAGATGATATGATATTGCTCCAGAGCGAGCTGATGCGCTCTGTTGATGTGTGCTCCATAGAGAAGTTCTCAGGACCGATCATAAGAACTTAAATTTGACCAGAATTAAGACGGGGGAAATTTGAGGACATCCATTTTTTTTTATTGACAATGAAGGCTGTTGAGGTTATTAGGCTTGACAAAAATGTACAGCTGTGTATCATCAGCATACAAATGGTAAGAAATGCCTTTGAAGCTCAGCCAGGGGTAACATGAATAAAGAAAACAGAAATGGTCCAATGACTGACGCCACATACTATGGGTGCAGATAAGGACTGAAGTATCTGTCAGATAATTGTGATGAAAACCATTTGAGAGCCGTGCCAGTGATGCCAACCTAATTCTGTGATCTATCAGTAAGATTTGCATGATCAGTGGTGTCAAAGGCAGCACATGAGTCTAGTAGGACCAAAATGGAATATTCACCTTTATCTTAAGTGTATAAGAATATTGTTAGTAATTTTCAGTAATGGTCATGTTTCACTGGTGGTGTTTCATCAGTAGCCGAATTGGAGTTAATCAAAGATGTTTCCCTCAGCAAGCTGAAGGAACTGATGAGCGACAACTTTCTCAAAAATGATCGAGATAAATGGCTGTTTGGAAATGGGTCTGTAATTCTCTAAAGCAGTGGAGTGGATCATCATCACGTCCACATCATCGGTGTGTCATGGAACTCATAAAGATACATCGGACAACAGAAACTTTTCACAATCCTCAGAAGATATAGCAAAGGAAGAAAACTGAGTACGATGAAGGAGTCAATTAATAGGGTTGAACCTTGGATTGTGCTTATTATTGTTACTCAGACTAGGAAAGTAAGACATATTTTTTATGAGTTGGTTGTGTAAGAATAGTGACTCTTTCATAATGAACAGATATCCCAAGAGTAAAAGCCAGATCCAGTGTGAGCCTACCATTATGTGTGGGGCCGGTAACACGTTGCCCTAAATGAATAATTTAGCAATGTTAAGAAATTCTGTTGCAGTACAGTTAGAGGGATTATTAATATCTAACTTAAAGTCACCTGGCACAATGTTTATGTCAACTGTAACAACAAGAGAGCAGATTAGAGAATTTTTAAAAAAGAACAAAATTAATAAACCTGAAAAGAATTTAGGAAAGTAATTATTATAAATTTAGCTACATGAACACATGTAGTTTGATGGTCAGCTAAAGCAAGAGAAGCACCTGCTTATTTAAATTCTGCAAGTCAAACTCCTATGGATACAAATAATACTTCATTTCAGTGCGAGACATTACTGATAGTATCTAATGAATTTTCTGATAAAAAGGGGATTATGTGCTGCAGGAACTAAATGCAAGCATGGTACAGTATGTGATGTTTTCGTGTTGGACTTGCGTGTGTCTGGTTAAAAAAAGTCAAAAGTAGGAATGCACCCAAAGAAAGGCAAAGATAACACAGCTTACTTTAAAGTTGGGAGCTCATATTTCAGCCTTAAGAGTTAACAAGAAACAAGTGTCATTATTAGACAATAAGCACAGAATTCCTTTATGACCAAAGCTCTTTGTTTATTGTAACTAATGATGCATCTGTCTTTTTTTCTCTGTCAGGTGGCGTCCCCTTTATCCTGACCGGGGAACTGTTTGAACAGTCTTATCGACCTGCTGCCTTCATGATCGCTGGCACAGTAAACTGGCTCTCTAACTTTACTGTGGGCCTCCTTTTTCCATTTATTCAAGTGAGTGGGAATATTTATGTATACTCTCAGGCTACCACAATATCTGCTTTTAATTACACGGTTATCATGACATAAATAATACACAATATCCTCATAAAATGTATCTTTTCTGCCAAATGGGGTTAGAAAAAACTGACAAATGAGGAAAGCTAGCTTCTATAAAGTGTGAATGTCTCACTCACATCCACAATCATCTGTCAATCAAGTTTCTTAACTGCTTATCCAATTCTCAGCTGTTACTGGACCGCATACACCCTCGACAGGTTGCCTCATTTATATTCACCTCTGTCATAATTCTGTGGAGCAATCCACACACTCGGGTAGTAGCCACTGGATGTAAAAGATGAGTGTAGACACCATGACACCAGTCATTGGTTAGTTTAGTTCTGTTTCAAAGCTCTGGGCTGAGTATTTTAACAACCATCTCACAGGGTAATGACTTGTTAGTCAGAAGGCCTATCCTAAATCATTTTATCATTCTTTTTAGCATTAATGTGGACCATTTTTTTAATATAGTTTTGCAGTGGCTTAATTTTTTTAACCTCGAAGCTATGTCCACCTTTTTTCCATCTTATGACAGGTGGCTAGATAGTTGGTAGATATGTGTATCATTCCCATGATATCGTCATTATTAAATATCAATGCTGTGACATAATGTTCACACTGTAGTTTGGTTATGGTATTATTTAGAGGCTTACTCACTCAGGTTTACAACAACAGGACAAGTTCTTAAAGAATAACACAAGTGATACTGAGACAGCATTACACACAACATGCTTCTCACAACAACCTTTGCAGTCCATTAATGTTGTCAGCGACTGCTTGACACCCCTTGTTCCTGTGTCGAAGTGTTGTTTACTCTAGAAGTTTAATACATATATTGAATTTACAATAAAATATGTAATAAAAGATGCCACACCCGTAGTGTCATTAACCAATCAATAAATGATTTTTAATCTAATGAAGAAAATGTCCTTGAAATTCATGCTTGTAAGCCTAAATGTATTTGAAAAAAGGAGAATGACGATAGAAAGATGAACTTGCTTCCCCTGGCACTCCAACACATACCACTTAACTTTTATAAGGTAGTTTTCTTCAAGGCACTCGGATTGAGCATGGAAGACTTTAAACTTAATCCTGACCTTTATGTAAAGCGCAGATATGAAAACTGTGATCCTGCTTCATTTACTTCAAGCCTCGCCTGGCACAGCCGTGAGGAAAAGCAGTTAAGCCATGCAGGGCATACTCAACAGGAATTATGAATGGGGGTTTTATTTCCCTGGTTAGTGTGATAATATTGTGAACTTTCACTCCGTAACAGCAAAATATTGGCAGTAAAAGTTACTGTTAAGGAGCACTTAACCCACTTTACAGATTAGATATAATTTTCATGAGAATCACTACCTTTGAAAACTGTTTTATAATGTTCCCTCTGGCTTGTACCATCAGTGATATGAAAGAGGTTTTAGTTTAGAATTGAATTTTCAAGGAAAATCCTGCAAACTAGAGGTGGGGAATTTAAAATACTACTGCAAATTTTTGTATAGATCCGATACCAAGTAAATACAGGGCCGATATTGCCAATGCCAATACCGATAATTTTAAGGCAGCGTAGGGAAGAGTAGTGTGCCATGATTTATGAGATGAATCATTATCAATTTGCAAATTCTGAACACATTTCATTGAGCACTAAATCACTGTGATTTTTACTTTCTGGAATAATTAGCAGCGAAACAAACCTTTTAGCCTTTCATATATTTTGAAACTGGGTCTTTTTGAGGCGCTGTTGTTTTACATGTGCTACAGACTATAAATAAAAAAGACAGCCAAGACAAAAAGGTTCAGGTGAGGTTCAAAGTGCATGTCTGAGGTATTTTCATTAAAAAAAAAAAAAAAAAAATTTTTTAACATGATTCATTAGGGTACAAAGTGAACTTGGAGCGTAGAAACAAGTTATTGATCCTGTCATGCTAGTATCAATCCGATACCAATACCAGCATTGTTATCAATACTATAGACACTTAGATTGATCTACAGTTTAAACGAAAAGGGCATTTTCATTTCTAGAGTTGGGGATCTTTAATTAAGATTCAGTTGTATTTTGGAACATGTTGGTATGTTGTTAACATGTTGGTATATGTTGGCAATGTATTTGGAGCTTAACAAATGCTAAAGTGTAATCTCACATGTTTCAGCGATGTTGTGATGTCTGGTGTTTTTCATCCCCTTAGTCAGGCAATGAAGCTGTCCACACAAGCCACACGGTTGCCTCATTGCCATGGACATGTCACTGCGGCCCTTCTTCCTCAGACTTGTAGGCTCAGTCAAAATGTCTTTGAATGTCCAGCAGCACTGTGCCTAAACACATCCTGCATTGATATTTATTCTGCTGTACCGCTGATGTGCTGGTTTCACTGTTTGGACATTTCTTAACAAAGCGTAACAGGTGAAGTGTGAGACATGACAGCAATGCTGAATGCATAGACACGGAAACAGATTTACATTCAAAGCAGCATAAGAGCTCTAGCAGTTTGGTGCTAACAGAAAAGGATTTTTATTTGAATAAGGTGGCAGTTCAGGTGTATTTTCTCCCAACCACTACACAAGCCGATACTCATTACTTTAGCCTTTTAAAAAGAGCTGCTACAAATAGAGAAGGATATACAAGGCACCCAAAAGTACTGTGCAGAGGTTAATATAGAGAGCAGACTGAGATTTTTGCTTTAAATGCACATAATTTCTCAAAAAACTGCAAAAAAAAAAAAAAACAAACAAAAAAAACCTTGAAT
>VVHJ01041813.1:0-11973 GCA_015107715.1 Tylochromis polylepis | reverse complement strand
TAAATAGTTATATACACTTTTCTGAATCTAAATAGTGCACTTTGATAGAATTAAAAAATAATATGGTACAAACTTGTAACTCATAAAGACCAATACAGAGGGATCATTAATTAGTAATGATTCTCTTTCTGATCATTCAGATAGGTCAGGGGAAATCAGGAAAGCAAGAGAAAACCAAAACACAACAGCATCACAGCAGGAAGCAGCAGGTGGATCGTTAAGGACAGCTGAAGGAGGTTTACTGGAAGGAGCAGCAGGAGATGATTTAGGAACTCTGGAAAGTGGTCCAAGACAAAATGTCCTCCCACAGTATCCACTGAGCCAGTCTGGAGGCCAGCAGAGGGCATTCAATAAGAGTTGGTTTGAACAGTTTACATGGTTGGAGTATTCTGTTGTGAGGAACTTGGCTTTCTGTTTTTCATGTCGCATTTTTGGGAAGCAGAATACTTTAAAAAAAGATGGCCTCTGTCATTCAGGGTTCTGCAATTGGAAGAGGGCTTTAAATGCCTTTAGGGAGCACGAAAAGAGTTCCAGCCATTCGTCTTCTATGATGTGCTGGCACAGCTTTAAAACCACAAAAAACCAAGGTGATGTTGTTGAGCAACTTAGATCAGCAAACGCAGCAGAGATTTCAGAGAGACGACAGTATCTCCACAGGATCTTAGCTGTAACAAGTTTCCTTGGAAAACAAGGAATACCATTCTGTGGCCATGATGAGCAGGACCAGTCATAATCAAGGGAACTTCCTTGAGTGCATGAAGCTGCTGAAAAAATTTGATCCATTTTTGAAAAATTATAGTCCTGTCTCACATACTAACTATCTGTCTCATTTTTCACAAAATGAGATGATAACCAGTATTTCACATGAAATAACTGGAAATATAGTTAAAGAGATGAAGGAAGCTAAGATGTACTCTGTTATGGCTGATGAGGCTAGAGATGGGCACACGGAACAGCTTGCAGTTTGTGTACGTTTTGTGTCATGTAAAGGCCATATCAAAGAGTGTTTTCTTGGTCGACGGAAACTAGAAAGGTTTGATGCACAGTGCATTACAGACGCTATTGAGGAGCTGTTGCAGTATTACACGCTCAATGACTTACTTTGTGTTGCTCAATGCTATGACAGGGCATCTGTCATGAGTGGCGCTGTGGGTAGTGTGCAGCCCCGTTTTAGACAGAGACACCCTGAAGCAGTATATGTGCACTGCTATTCACATGAGCTCAACCTTGTCCTTTGCCATACATGCAAGGCTATCCCAGCTGCTTCTGACTTCTTTGGACTTTTGGAAAATGTGTACACATTTTTCAACACCTCCCTGGTAAACCACACAAAGTTTAAGGAACTGCAAAAGGACCTTGGACTGTTTGCATCTGAGCTTGTTCAGCTCTCTAACACAAGATGGGCCTGCCAAGTAAATTCCGTTAAAGCCCTTCTCAACAACATTTCTGCAGTTTTAGCAACTCTCGGGGCCACATACACTCTTATTGCTAAAGGGATCTTGTCCAAGCTGTCAAAGCCCAAGACTGTGTACATGTTAATCATGTTCTCACAGCTGCTTGGCATCACTGAAGGCCTGCACCGCTACCTGCAGGGAGAAAGGCTAGACATGGGCAAAGCTGTGGAGTACAAGATGTCGGTAATTGATACACTAAGTAATCTGCGCACAGAGGCTGCTGCTGAGGAAATATTTGAGAAGTCCATGGACATTTGTAGAAGCTGCAGCATCCAGATTCCTCAGGGAGCACGGCACAAACAGAAAAGACTCGAAGGATTTGTGTTTGAGTCCAGCTGTGGTGCAACACCAAATCTCACAAGCTCAGCAGAGTTTAGGTGAGATATTCTTTCCTTGTTTGGACCGAATGTACAGGAGCTAGCAGACAGATCTTCAGGGGCAGGACAGAAAATAATGGAGGGCATTCAGGCATGCAATCAATCTTCCCCAACATTCCTCTCCGAAGATGCCTTAAACCCCATTGCAGCACACTACCACGTGACGATAAAGCCTGAAGAACTTGTTGTGGCAAAAAACTTCATGAAAAGAAAAATGGAAAAAGAGGACATTCACGAAATTACAACTGCCTTCCACTTGCTTGACGAGGACATGTTCCCAACTCTGAAGGTCATCTTTAGAATTGCACTAACCATTCCTGTCAGTAGCTGCAGCTGTGAGCGCTCTTTTAGTGCCTTGCGTCGTCTCCACACATGGCTAAGGAGAACCATGGGACAAGAGAGGCTGAATGATTTGGCCATATTATCTATTGAAAAGGAATACGTGAATAATGTTGACCCTGAAAATGTCATTGATAGGTTCGCAAAACTCAAGCCTCAAAGATACAGTCTCATGTTACCACAATAAAGAGGTGTCGTCTATGATGATTTTCAGTACTACTGTCATCTAGTTTTGATTCTGGTTCTTTCTTGGTTAATTCCTAAACTAGTCCTGATTTTGAACTGTTGTTGTACTGTTTTAATTCCGGATCAGTTCTGGGTCTAGTTGAATTGGGGTCTAGTCCCCGTATCTTGAAACAGCCCTGATTTCGTTCTGCCTTGCTATTTAATTAAAAAACTAGTTTAAGCTGTATATGCGATATTTTTTTTTCTTATATTAAGTTATTTTTTTTTCGAACAAAAATCAAAACACAGCCTAATAAATCTTCAACTTCACAGCATGTTTTTCAGTCATTTCTAACCCCCCCCCCCCCCAATGCATACTACCCTTTAGGGCTAAGTCCCAAGTGTATAAAATGTCTGGCTCTGCCTCTGCCACCATCACTTACCAAATCTGAGCATCCCCTAGGTATATCCCGCCAGGCAGATGGTGGAGATTGTGTTACAGATTCCATCACCGTCTTTACTATAAGGAGGGATTAATGCAAAGGAACCAATCAAAGCAGCGAGGGTTCGTTAATATCAGCCAATCAGAAACAAGTCACCTTTCCCCTGAAAACCTGCAGCGGCTCCGGTGAAGCCACAGTCAGCTCTCCGTCCACCTGCCGAAGATTCAAAACACATTTCTACAACACACACACACACACACACACACAAACACAATAACCGCTACAGTGTAGTGTTCTTGCAGTGTACCAGCTTTTAAAACAAAACCTCCAGCAGCTTATTCATGACCCGCCTCCCTTTAGCAGCGGTGCAGGCAGACAACTGTCTGACAGCGCTGACTGGACTTGAAGCCGAAATGGAAACGTTAGCACCAAAATTAAAACTCAGCTACACACACACACACACACACACACCACCACCACCACCACCGCTAGCAACGTATTCAAAAGACGCTGTGCGCAACAGGACGATTAAAGCGTGCACAGCATTTTACAAACAGGTAATAATTTATCATATTAACAAGTGCGCATGCAAACACAGGTTAGCAAGTTAAATGTCGCGTTTTTTCTGTCACGCGCCATCTTTATGCGCGTTTACAGTTAAGAGTTACAGAATATAATTAACTTACCAAACGGAGCTCGCTTTAATATTCTTATTAATGCCAGGTGGGATGCGCCATTCTCCTTCTACTAGTACACTTTTTTTTTTTTTAGCATACTGTATTAAAGCTAGCAAACACACTACTATTTGGTTCAGTCGTAATAAAATGACTACCTTGAGCTGCTGTCACTTACTTCGCACCTGTTCCCACAACTTCTCCCCGGTTTCTCGCTCCTCACCACGCGTACACCTGACCAGCCAATCGTGGCATTACATAAGTTTCCAACTTCCGGACACGGGTTTCACAATAAGTTAGTAGTAAAAGGTTCAATGCGTAAAATACTAAGCCCATGATTCAGCTTTACTTTCCCCAATCACCGTCTTTAAAAGGCGAATTTTTCCTCACAGGTCAGATTGACTAAATACACAGCTGCTGTAATCCAGCATCAGTATTTAAGCAATCACTCTATGACAAGATGTAGTGTGGATGGTAGTTTCACTAACAGGGTCTCACAAGGGTTGTCAGACCAATCAGTAGGCTAATCACTGGCGCAAAGTGCAGACTGTAAACTGCTCTCCTTTTTCTGAGAGGATGTGTCACTCATTTAGAGTTAATGAGAAGCAAGTAATTGTCAATATTTAATCTGCAGTGTCCACCATACTTTGAATTTGTGTGCACTGTGCACGGTTGCAGGCAAAAAAACTGAACAATAAAAGCATAAAAAAACAAAACAAAGCATCAACATAATGCATCAAAAATAATGAAAAACTAAAAACAGAAGACTTTCTTCTTTCTTGGAGTTTATTAATGAAGACCGACACAGGACGTGCACATGGCTGCATACTGTGATACATGAAAACTGAGATGAGGAAATTGGACTTTAACATGAAAATGTGCAAGTAAAATAAAATTACAATGATTTAGAAATATAAAAAGAAAAAAATCACATTTTATTTTCACGCCAGATGTCAAAGAGCAGCCACTCGGGAAGAGCAACAAAGCTGGCTGTTTCAATATCACAATGGAGTGAATCTGTTAAAAACAGCTTTCTATTCGAAGCCTGCTTCAAACAAATAGCTTAAGACACCTTGGTCCAATGTGTGCAACTCAATAAAGATCTATTTTGTTCCACTTAATTTAAATGCACACAAGTGTGCTGTACAAACATAATTTTAACTTACATTAGAACAATCATGATAACCATGAAACCAAAAAACACTAAAAATAACTCAAATACTGAGAAACTCTGCAATCCTGATGTGAATCACAGTTATTCCAAAATGGAAGCTTTCCTTTGCCACAGATGTGTGTCAGCAAAGACACAAGACTGCAGTTCAAGGCCCTTTCTCATAAAAAACAAATCAGTTCTTCAAAAAGCGTTTTGTTAAAAATATCCTGTAACTCTTGCTTGACTTCTTTTCAGTGCCTTAGAGAGGATATGAAACTGTTCACATCAGAAAAAGGAAGTCCTCTGCACTAGAATGCTTTGGTAGGTTAGCTGTGGCAGTAGGAGCAGTGGATCCCCCCTGTCAGGTCAGTGATGGTTCCCTCTCTAACCAGTCTTTGCAGGAGCTCAGTCTCTCTGTTCACGTTGTGCATTCTCTGCTCCAGCATGGCACTCATAGGCAGATGGTCATAGTAGTGTAGTGGTGCCCCATGCTGGGAGAGGTTGTAGCCAAAGCCTGCCAGGCTGACCTCGTCGCACAGTAGGCTAGCTAGAGTCAGCGCAGACACACCCAGGGTGGGAATGTTCTGCAAATATACATAATAAAGGAGTTGAACTTTGTTTAAAAAAAACCCAAAACAAAACACTGAGCTCAAATCAGCTGTACTAGTAAAAAATCAGGTGGTTTCACTGACTCTGGACCTTCAATACAAACACCGGCACAATATGAATACAGAGTCTAGGATTCGAATGAGATCTAGAAATGGTCATATTTGCATAGTATGCTTTTAGATAGTACTGCAATACTCAAAAGTGACCACAACTGACATTTGGCACAGTGGCAGATGGACAAAGGGATGTTTTATAGTAGGGGTGGGTTTAAAAAAATAAATAAATGAATAAATTTTCTGATTAAAATCGATTTTAGCTTGAATAACGCGATATCAATGCATAAAATCCTGAATCAATTTTTAAATATAAATGTATTTTGCCAGAAAAACTAGACTCTCAGGTTAAACGTCACAAAACTATTTCAATAACCACCAAACACCTAAAACAGCGAATGAGAGCACAAAGATGTAAACACAAAGCGCAGATTGTTCACCCGACAGCACGTATGCGGACACGCCGTCAGGTGTTGGAAACTGACATCTCACAGATTTTTGAAGCTGCAGGTTTTGTCACTCACCGACCAAAACTCTCTGAACGAGCAGCAAAAGCAGATCAAAACTACGCTTCACATTTGATAAACGTCGTCATTAAGCCCCACTTACTTTTACTGTTTTGCTTCCACCACGATAAAAATCACACTTCCTGCACAGCTCTTTCTCTCTCTCAGTGTACTTCAAGAACAGTTTCCCATCTCAAATCTCTGTTTTCTGCATTATTCGCTTACTTATCACCAGTCTACCGTTGTGTTCAGTGCTGTTGGCCGCTTTTTCTTTCTTTCTTTTTTTCAAAAATAACCTCTGACAAGACAGCCTCATTTCTGCTGTTCAATACTGAAGAAATTTAAACTTTTTAATATTATGCCAAATTGCAAAACTCTTAGCTGTGTCTCTAATCAAACCTCTGTAACTTTGCTCTGCTTCACTTCAGCAGCATCAGGTAATGTTCATATGTTCATTCATGGTTTTCTTCAGTTTTTGATCTACTGCAGAATATTTTTAAGGGAGTTATCTGCTATAAAAAGCCAGGCCAGGTAAATCTCCTTCATGTTTTTCTGTGTTTTATCCTCAGTTACTTTGACACAAAGTGATGCTTACACCTCTGAAGTCTCACAAGCGTCAGCTTTGTTTTTATACATAGATATAAAAATATGGATCTGTACTGATAAATGATCAGAATTATAATATTTCTGACTGTCTGAGTCAAAATTGAATCGAATCGATTATAGAAATCGAAATCGATACCCAGCCCTATTTTACAGCACAGACAGATGTAACTTGTACCCTGTTAGAAGGTTTAATTCCTAAGCTGGGCTGGCTCATCTTTCTGTGTGGCTTAAAATACAGAATACAAAGGCATTTCAAAAACGACTTCAATGAATCAGAAGTTTAAAAAGTATTTATAAAACTGAATTCAGTATTACAGATTTTTAAACACACTTTTCACTGTCACTTTACCATTGACTTATGAACAGACACACTTTCATTTAATGTGTGGTATTTGACTCATCAATTACCTGGTCCCAGCCCCACAGGCGTGGCCTGGGAAGAGGATATTTCAGGAGATCTAGTGCAGTCTCTCTGATCACATGTGGGTTTAGAAGTCTGAACATGCTGGCTTTAAGAGGGATTCGATCTGGAACCTTCTGCCAGAAAAAGAGCCAATCCCACAGAGGCTGCAACACAAAGCACAAACTATTTCTTTCTCAACACCTCAGTTTAGCTCATAAAACTGAATCACAAGAAAACAGCAGTGAGATCTGAGACTGTGTCACACTTTCACATAGAAGCTGATAATAAGGAATTCACAAAGACTTATGGAGCTAGCAACGGAGACGGAGTTACATAATCCAAGAGATACATGTGACTAAACCAGAGGTAGGGGAGGAATTCCTGGAAACACACTTCAGCCAGATGTGAGCAACTAATGGTCTATAATGTCTGATAATTGCTTTTTTTTATTTTTAAAAACGTCTCTCATGCTTAGAGGCTGTTTGTACTGTACATGATTTTATTTGTATCTATTTTTTTTCAAACGCATTTTCTTCAAAGCTTGCTCTTATATAAAATTATGAGAATTGATTTCTAATCTTCACTTTACAGACAATCCCAAATCTGTACTGTGTGCTATTACAGCACTGTTACTACTGCTACTATTTCCATTCAGTTTAATATCATCATTCTAACATCTAACTGCATTTTAAATGTTATCACAGTGTTTTTGACAAGGTGCAGCCATTCATTATCTTTATAAGTGGTCAAATTTTTCCATATTTATCTGTTTCTTCAGAGTGTATACAGCAAGATGGCATACTCCTAAATAATACAGCTTTTATCCAAGAACATGAGTTGATATATTTCTCTGAAAGTATTGTACTGAGGATGCAGCAGGTGTGTTGCTGGTCAGTTTCACTCATGTTTAGTTTGATCAGATTAATTCACCAGTGCTACTCACCACAGGGAGCTTGTTGATCATAGCAGAGGTCCAGCTGATGTCTCCGTCTTTATACACCACCGTCACAAACAGAGTGTCTGGGTCTGCGTCAACCCAGCTAAGAGGCGTGCCCTCCGGATAACTCATCCTGATGGTGGTTCGATTCCCAACGTCAGTGCTGAACTTTCCCAGTGGACCTCTGTTTAACCTGAGGGACAAAGAGTCAACAGTTGACTGACTTTCTATAGTAATATTAGTATAAAATCAGAAAACATTAGAGGTGAAATCACCAGACACCCCACGATATGATATTATCACAATATTTCACTCACGTTACGATATTATTGCATTTTTAAAAAATTTACAATATGCTGCTATCAGCCTGTGAATCTGTTGGTAATTACATGCAATATGTCTCTGATAATACAGCTGTGATAAATTGTCAAAAATCACATATCTGTTGCTGTCTACATGGGGAGAAAGTCACATTTAACAGGAATTTATATTTTACTATTACATTTGCACTCAGTAACCTTCCTGTTCTACAGGAATACAACCAGAATACAACAATAATTTATTTAATAAAATATCGATATTTGGTGTCACGGTATCGCCACACAAAACATACTATGCTGTATCGATTTTTTACCCCAACTCTAGAAAACATGGTGCTTGGGTCAAACATGCATTCAATATGGACACCGTTTAATCAAGTAGGCTGTTTATTTTGTTCAGGTTTACTCATCAAGCAACAATTCTGACCTGATAATGGTGTCAAAGCGGTCAATCAATGGGCCTAGCTCCAGGCCTTTGAGAATGCCTCCATTTCCCACGACCACACAGCGGTGACATTTACCTGCAGCCTTTTCAAGCTGCGGTGAGTCAGAGGCTGGTAGCTGCAGAGAGAAATTCAAACTCATCACATCTATGCTCTGAAAAGGACTTAAGCATAGGTAAAAATGGTGCACAGGTGCACAAGTCAGTGGCTTATCACTGTTGTGTATGTAAGTGCGTTCTGCACAGGGGTATTTTTTCTACATAGCATAAACAGCACCTTGTATATGCATGCTTTGTTTAAGTACACTGCTCAAAAAATGAGAGAAACATTTTTAACAAGAATATAGCAAGTCATGTCAAGTCAAGTGAAGTCATTTAAACTTGTGGGATATTGGTGTGATCAGTGAAGTAGCAGAGGGGGTTGTTAATCACTTTCAGCTCCTTTGCAGGGGGGGGGAACAACGAGACAACCGCTGAAGCAAGAGTGGTTCTACAGGTGGAGGCCACCCACATTTTTTCCCTCCTCATCTTTTCTCACAGTTTTTTAGCTAGTTTTGCATTTGGCATCTGGACGCCATCCATTGTCTCATCGCATGCCTGCAAGCACGTGGGGGCCATGCAAACTATCAAGTACCATTTTCAGTTGCTTAGCTGCTGCATCATTTTTTTT
Organism: Tylochromis polylepis; assembly: GCA_015107715.1. NCBI lineage: Eukaryota > Metazoa > Chordata > Actinopteri > Cichliformes > Cichlidae > Tylochromis > Tylochromis polylepis. Next base: position 2,822 of record VVHJ01041813.1, on the reverse strand, counting down.
ACTTTCAATTTTTTTTTTCGGGGGGGGGGTCTTTGAATTCAGCCCTCTGTAGGTTGATCATTTTCATTTCCATCACACAAGGTGGCATCCATTCATTTTCAACATACCAGTATAGATATCCAGCGTGATCCCCCCCGAGAAGTGTTTCTTTATTATTTTTTGAGCAGTGTAAATGACTCAGGTACTGAAGGACCTCACAAATTTTAAAAAAAACAAAACAAAACAAAAAAAACAACACATTCACCAGTTTTTGCAGCTCCACTACTTTGCTCTGAAAACCTCTGAACCCAAACGGTGGTGGATACAAGAAAAGGTCATCGGTCAGCAGTTCATCTTTCCACAGGAAGGGCTGGATCTTGTGACTGGAAGCAGGGAGTTGAGTTAACAAGCTCTGCCTGGTACTGCCAGGGCGACATTGACTCTCCAAGACTCTGTGCACATGTTCGTACACAAGCTGCAGGAAGAAGAAAGGAGTGAGAAGCAGGCCATCAAGATGCAGACCATTTTCATCTAAAGTCAAAAAGGGAAAAAAAGTTTAATTGGTTGAAAGACATATGGATCTGATAGATAGGATTATGTAAAAAGCTGAATATAATACAAGCTGTCTGCATACTAAGTAAAAAGTGTAATGCAGCACTACACTTGCAGGGCATTTAACTAATTTCATGATCTGGCTCAGGATTATTAAAAACCAAAGCAGCTTCAAAAGCCGTGTCTTCTGTTACAGAGACTCATTCTTTTGTGGTCAGAGTCTTTGCATCTATATCAGAACAGCAACTTAGACAGCCAGGGAAGTGTCAGCGCAGTTTCAGGACCAGTTAACAAAACAAGGAACACCTGAAACAGATCAGGTTTAATGTGTAAAAACAACTGGCACCATCAGCTCACGTTAGGGCTACAGCTATTGATTATTTTCGTAATCGAGTAATCAATTAATTATTCCATTGATTAAAAGCGCAATCGGTTAAGAAATACTTTTGTCTTGTTAATGAGAAATAACAATAATAATACTGAAAACAGAAAAAGCACAGGTCTTTCAGAATGAATTGTCAGTGGATTCCATTTTTGAAATTTAAAGTTTAACTGTATCTGTCAAAAAAAAACCAACTAAACCCTTTGTATGTATGTGCAGGCCATAAAATGTAATTTAAAAAAAAAGAAAAAAGCACATTTTCTTAAATGCAAAAATATGTAAAAAATCTCAAGTACAGTCAAATAAGATATATAAGCAATCTAAACTCAGGCATAATCCTTTCCTGTCTTCTCGGAAGGCTTTCTGATGTTAATGTTTTTGTGTCGCTGTAAACGGAGTTTATGATGGTGCAGACGTTAAATAATTTTAATAATAATTTAGTGTTCAGCCTAACAGTGGGTAAAGCACCCGCGTTTACATTGTTTAACACATCAACACGCTACAGAGCCATGCATGACTCTGCTGTGGTTGGATGTATCAGTGAGGGTGATGGGACTGAGGACAGGACTGTTAGACTCCTTTGTCATGTGGTGCAAGCAGAATCATCTGCAGCTCAACGTGACAAAGACCAAAGAATTGATTGTGGACTTTAGGAAAAAGACCAGGAAACCTGTGACCCCTGTTTCAATCCAGGGAGTCAATGTGGACATTGTGGAGGACTATAAATACCTACACATACTATTGGTTTGAGACAAGACATGTCATCTAAATGTCTGACTTAAACTAGCCCATCAAAGACAATGCTCATATTATGGAGGAAGTAAGGGTAGAGTGCTGCACATGCATTCAATAGCTGACTCACTGTATAACTAAACCATATTGAGCTCTTGCAGCCCGTTGCGGCCCAGCTCAGAAGAGTAATTCTGGCTGACTTGCTTGATTTCCATTTTTTAAAACCACCACTTCAGAATACAGATAAGTCACTAAACCCAAACCCTGAACACTGCTCTACTTCGCTTTCACCTTTCTATGCGCCGGACTGACGAGCCACTCTGCAGGTTTGCTTGGTCTTGTGCCCAGCAGTGGCATAGAGACCAAGACCAGGCCCAGGAAAACCACGACCGCTGCCACCAACACACGTCTGGACACACACACGCACACAATGAGAAAAAGCACACAGGGCAAAATATTTTTAGTGACCAGAAATGTTGTTTATTTTATTACAACCCCTTTCACTGAGCTCAGTGCAATTCAACGAGTGCTTCACAGAAAACAGACACTGTAACAACAAACTCAAAATTAAAAACATTAAAAGCTATATAAAACACGTGAATACGACAGGGCTTGTAAAATGAATAAGTATATAATTTATTTATTTATAATTTATGAATAAATTATAAATATTTTTTATTTATTCATGCAAAAAATATATTTAAAGACATAAAAAATTGTTTAGTGCATAAAAAGAGGAAGCTACACAAGGAAGTAAGTAATTTTCATGTATTGTATTATTGTCATGTAACCAATGTTAAACCATGTTTGACCTTAAGTGGGCCGGACCAGTGAAACTCCCCTTTCTGTCAAAGTAAAGAAGTCACATATTTAACTCTTTTTCTACATGATAAAGAAAAAGCTGCTGTGACAAAGAAAGAGAGAAATCTCGAAGCACGACTCTTTGGACTTAAATTGTCAGAAATAAGTGTGAAAAAATTACAGGAAGCATTCTGGTAGCTCATTGCCCAAACTTTGTTTTTTTACTTAAACTGTAGCTATAAAAAAAAGACAAAAACAGAAATTTTTATAGCAGATAGTGAAAAACAGAAAATCTTCTGTCATTTAATTGTTTATTGCTTAATTACTTTGTGTAGTATGAACAGTCATAAGGGAGGTTTTTATCAGTAGGAAGAAC
>VVHJ01041796.1:5461-19975 GCA_015107715.1 Tylochromis polylepis | reverse complement strand
AAACGTGCTCACGCACACAGGTGTACACACGGGTGTTCACAGACACACACTATCTTCCTTGGCTGCTGCTTCTAAGCATATCATTTTTTTTAGCAGGTGATCTAGCGGATTTTTAGTGGCTTTTCTCTCTGTCCCTCTTCCCCTCTGTTTTTCTTTCCCTCTCCTTTTCTTGAACTTCTCTTGTCTACGTCTTTCCCTTTCCTATCCCCCGGTCCTGTCTGTTCCGATTGTAATAACTTAAAAGTAAAATAAATAAATAAATAAATAATAAAGACCAGTGTGGCAAAGCCGTGATCCACTTGGGAAAATAAAATCTGTTGGGCATTTTTATTGGCCTTCGGACAATAATTCTGATTGCTACAGTGCCGGACGGGACAGACAAAAAAAGTGGAAAGGTGTAAGATTTGACCTTTTAATTTAAACATATTCCAGTATTCCTTATGTCATTTTATCTTATCTTAAGTTGTGGTAAATTTCATTACAATTTATATCATTGCCGGCTATCTTCACTAATTTCATGGCACTATCATAAGGATGTAGTTTTTTTTTTTCCATTTCATTTCTCGCCTCGGGCTGACAGATCACATGCTCCTTGTCCTTCACCTGTTTTCGTCTTTTTTTTGTTAACTGTTATTCTTTTTTCATATCTGCTCTAAGATCCAAACTTTTTTTTTTGAGCCATAATGAATTTCTCAGGGTTTCTTGTTGTTGTTGTTGTTTTGTTATAAACGCTTTTTTGGCTTCCTCATTAGACACACTTGTTTCAGTTTCTTCAGTCGGACTGTTTTCTACCTTCTCGTCTTAGAGGTGCAAGCTTCACTCATTGACAGTTATGCAATCGTGCCCGTTTCTCAAAAGAATTTGTGTCCACACCTGCTTGGCTCAAAGTGCGATCCAGTTGTGTTGTGTTGACCGTGTTTACTCATTCATTTGTTTTCTTTAATACTTTAAAACTTGGCACCATCCATTCATGAAGTTAAGTCAGTAAATGAAGTGAGTGAGCTTATTTGCTACTGTCTCATTAGATCAGTGGTCTTTCCAGTGCCCAGTTATTGCATTGCCCCAGTAGACAGGATGTGCGCACTTACACAACGGGTAAACTGAAGGCTGAAACTGAGTGTTTCAAATGTGCCATACGGGCTCTCTGTAGCTGCCCCTCCCTGAGCATGACGAGAGAGATGACACTCTCATTTGAGGCAGCAACGGGGATTCAAGGATGAGAGGTAGAGAAAAAGAGAGAGAGTGAGTGAGTGAGTGCGAGAACAGAGGAAAAGAATGGTAACTCACCCCCACCACCACCTCTCTCCACACACACACACACACGCATAAACACACCCCCCCATGTTAATCTCCTCATTTTCATTTCTCTTACCATGTGGGATTAGAATGATTTTATTTAAAGTGTCAGCTTGAGCTTCTGGATTGAGAAATCTGGATTTTATAGGGATTAATATTACAGAGAAAATGCACACACACACACACACACACACACACACACACACACACACACACACACACACACACACACACACACACACACACACACACAGATGTGGCACACTCCATTTTAATGCATATTAATGAAGTTAAACGGCCTGCTACAGAGACGAGACAATGGAGCAGAGGAGGACTGGTTGTGAGCACAAAGCCGTGGGCTCAGGGGAAGCAGAACATGTGCAGCTTCATGCAGAAGTGACAGGTTCATCATCGGTGAAGGATGGAATCTGCTACAGTGGTCAAGCACAAGATGTTTCTTGTGTGTGTGCTTAAAGGTCACTGCTTCTTGAGGCGTTACATCACTATGTCCTACACCTTTTGAATTTACCTGTCAATTTTTAGTTTCACTAGGTGGCACTCTTTTATTTTTTATCTCTTCAGCTACTGATGTATCCCCAGCTCATTCAAACTAGAAAGTTATTGCCGTTAAAGTTGTATAAGGCATTGTAAAAACCAAACTTTTTGGACTTTTAGTCTAAGGAACAAGCATTAAAACAATTCTCATATGCCCATGTGCACAAAGGAAGAGGTTTTGGTTGCTGTAGCGATTCCTCTATCCATATTGGTTATAAGACTCATTCATAATGTGATTCCAGTATGGGATATGATGGGACAAAGTCTAATATGACTTATTCTTTAAGACGCATCATAATCTAGTGTTCAGGGTAATGACTATGAACCTTAACTGGCTTGTGACCTCCCTCCCTAAATAAAAGAGTTCCTACTTGTGACACCTTGCGACAGTTTGGGCATCTCTGTGACGTTTACTTTTTAGGCTGTGTTATATGGATATTAACAAGCCTCGAAACACAGGATGAAGATCAAAAAAGAAGTTAAACAAATATCTTATTTAATGTCATCAAAAGTGCAATAGAGCGCAGATGGAAAATCTAACCCTCCTGCCACGATTCTGTGGCTGTAGAGGAGGTAAATCTGAGAAAATAAACTAGATGAAAATTACAAATCTGCTGTGCTGAATTGAGCCTTTAAGAATGAAAATATAAGCATGTATCATTCAAATGTAAGGCGGTTTGTCCACTGGTGTGACACAAACCAGGTGAGATTATTCTTATGACCTTAAAAATGATGCTGGTCTGAGCACCACTGTTATTAAAAACCAACCAACTACATAAGTCCAGTTCTACAAATATTACAGTGTCTACATGGATAACAACTTAAAGAGGCTGCAGTCTAAATCTTTGGTCAGAAAGCTCATTCAAACTGTTTAGAGCCAGTGTGGGAATACATTTAACAATCTGTACTCTCAGTGTGAACTGCTACCATCAGGAGGATGATACAGAATTCTGCAGTGCAGAATGATTTTTTAAGAACTCCTTTGACCCTCTATCAAGAAACATTTTAAAAAGCAGCTTAGAATAAGCTGAGGATACAAAGAATACACTGGAAGGCAGGTCAAATCCACTCGGATTTGCTTCTATCTATCTATCTATCTATCTATCTATCTATCTATCTATCTATCTATCTATCTATCTATCTATCTAAAAACTAAAAACCAGTCACATCCTGACTGTAAATTTTACAGACTAACAGCTGATTTCTTTCGAATCCCAACCAACAGGGTAAATTACTTTCTTTTAACACAAAGAGATTTCGGTGCTAATCGTCGTATTATGGGAGGGGAAATGATTTCCCAGCTCAGTCACTCCCTGCTCTGTAGACCCTCCTATGGGGCCACAGAGAAAATCAACTTGAACCAAACCACGCCCCCGTGTTTTATTCTGGGCAACTTATCAGCGCCTGCATGCTCAATGTTCTGCAAAGTAGACCCAGCAGGAGCAGAGAGAGGAACCCTCCACAGGATCCCCATGCTGACAGCCACCCAATCCAAAACGCCTATTCACTAGTGTGGACGTTAAACTCTGCGACTCTGACAGGATGGATTTCTTAGACCGCGGTTACCTGGACGCGCGGTCTCCTTATGATTACACCTTTAATTTTTGGAACGACTACCTCGGGCTGTCGACACTTGTCGCCAAAAATAAGATCAACAGTCCGCCCTTCAGCCCCAACTCTATAACCGAGTCTCTTAAAGCGACTTTGGGACTGGAGGACGATTCCCCGGTTTGCTCCTGCGTAATTGGGCACGGCAGGGACACCAGCGACGGACCCTTGGACTGCTACTGCGCGGCCCCGAGCTCCCCGCCGATCTCCATCTATGATCTCAAAGAGCGCATCTCTCTTCTCAGGCCATACGAACACCTCGCTAGTGACTCGCAGCTGGGGGACAGAGATTCCCCCTCGTACAAGGGAAGCTTCTCTGGCTTCGACCTGCTCGCCATGGACCGAAGACGCAAACAGACTCAGAGGGGCAAACCGGAGCCGAAAGTGTGCGTCTTCTGTCGGAATAACGGCGCACCAGAGGAAGTTTACGGCACCCATATCCTGAAGACAGTGGACGGCAGGGTGCTTTGCCCCATCCTCCGGGCGTACACCTGCCCCCTCTGCAGTGCCAACGGTGACAATGCGCACACCATCAAGTACTGCCCGCTTTCTAAAGACCAGCCGAGCCAGAGAGTGGCAAAGGGAGGCAGAGCGATTGGCAAACGGCTGAAAATCTTCTGAGCGAGCAGATGAAGTTAATGACGTTTGAGTTGCACTGTCTGAAATTACTAATGTGTATGGCAGTAAAATCGCTCCATTTCACGCACAAGACAAGTCTGGAAAAAGAAAGAAACGATCTGAAGAAAATAAGATTTCTATTCTTTATTTTTCTTTTTTGTATATGTAACAGCTTCATTTCTAATGTTTCTGTCTATACTGTAACTGTGGGCACATAGTTTACACTTGGACGCACTGCGCGTAATATAACCCCCAGCACTCTTAAAGACTTGGTAATTTAAAAAAAAACGAACCAAAGTACTGTACAGATCGACCTGTGAATGATCGCCTTCATGCTATAATCAGAAGTTGCTGTGTTTCAAGTAACGCAGTGCCAGTGCAAACAGCCCAGAGTATGTCAGCGGGCTGCTCTTGCCAACATAAATGAATGTGCAGCGCTCCTGATGTGAGGTGAATGTTTAGTCCCACAGCCCATTGGCCCCATGGATGTAAGAAGTGTGACAGGCCGTGCAAGAGATGCAAGATCTACTTCTTTATGTCCTGCACATGTTTTTTCCCCTTCCCTGAGATCAATGTTTTCTACCAAAGGAATACACTTTTTGTATTGCAACTTAGCCTAAAGGTAAATTTCTGTAGTTTATACGTCGCTCATATCTGATATTCTTTATGTGATTTCGTGTAAATAGGCATCTTACACATTTCAAGTGAATGTAAAACACTAGAGGTGAGATCTGACTCGCCACTCAGTTCCTCTTTCATTCTGTCATATAGTTCAAGTACATACACTGACTTGTTTTTGTGTTTTTTTTAACTTGGAAATGTGCACCTGCAATTCTTGTAAATGTACAAACGATTTTAGCAATGAAAAGCCTGACATTCCAAAGTCTCTATCTGTCAACTAAAATGTTTTATGTACTTATTTTTACCTTATGTACCACTGGGAAATATATTCGCTGTAAATGACCTCTGAATAAACATGGAATTTGCAGATTTCTTTGACTGTACGAGACTTAAGCTGACACGATCGTGATTATGGTATCTGTAGGCAGAGCCTGCAGCAGGTGATGACAGCATCTTAGGCTGAATGTATGCTGTGAAAGGTAAGTGGGGAAATATATTTATTCACAAAACTATTTCATCTGGAACCATCTACAGCTGCCACACTGGCAAGCAGTGCAACTGCGCCACCTAGTGCTCAAAGCCTTGAGTGGAGATATCACTAAAACGTTTTTAAATCTTTAGACAAAACTTTATGATCTACTGGAAAAGTGTGTGTACATAAGTCATTCTTTCTTTTTCTTTTTTAAATTTATGATCTATGTGTATCTTTTAAAGTCCGCTCTGGTTGATAACATATTTAAGTGCTGATCTTACTACAGAAAGCCCCCTAAAACCTGCATTAAGAGGAGTATGTTATTGTTTTTCACTTCCGCCAAGTAAGTCATGTGACCGGCTCAGGTTTCTGCCTAAGCATCTTTTAATCATAGAATTAGTATAAAAAAAAATAATCTGAGTTTCAATCTGAGTTTGGATCCAGGAATTTTTGAAGGGATTCATTATTGTTGTGAGATGGAGTAAAATTATATATATATATATATATGTAATATTGTCACAAACATATTAAATTAAAAAATAACTGGAAGACGTTGTCTTGATGTTGTCAAGAAAATATCCCCAGCTAATCTGGATCCAGATATCCTACTGAATCTGAGGAGTGAATCTAAGTTCATGGTGCAGAGTAATGCACTTTAGGATTGTTTTTGTTGGTTAAGTGACAACTTTAAATATGTAATTAACCCTTGAAAGCCTGAACCATTTACCAGAGAATCTCATCTTTGGAAAATTCTGTGTTTATTGAACCTTCTGACAATTAAAAAAATATATAAATATGAATATATGACTTTTAAATTGTATTTCTTGCAATTTCTTGCAATGTACTGTGATCTGTAATCTATTTATGTTTTTCTTTTGTTTGTTTTTGTTTTTTTTGGGGGGGTAAGGTGGGTTACCGCCACCTTATCAGTACTGATTATAAACAAACACCCCCCTCCCACAAGGGTCCTTTTGATATCATGTCTCGGTTGAGGAAGCAGATAATATCACTTCACCCCTCACTGGTCACGGCAGATGGTTGGACGGCCCTGAGCCTGGTTCTGCTTGAGGTTTCATCCTGTTAAATAAGGAGTTTTTCCTTCCCACTGTTGCCAAGTGCTTGCTCGGTGGGCGTTTGATCATTATGGTTTTCTTCTTTCTAGCTCTTTATGTTACAATATAAAGCACTTTGAGGCGACTGTTGTTGTGACACTATATAAATACAACTGAATTACATAATAATAATAATAATATCATTAAAGAGTGCGTTCAAACATCTCAGTGAGCCAGGACAGGACACAGAAACAAAAGCAGCATAAGGAGTTCACTCGTTATTAAATGATTTACATTTTAAAGCCATATGTTTTCTTCTACATCAAGAGTATATTTTGTTCACGATTATTCACAGACCCCTTTAGTCGAGAGCGTTTCCATTGCAAAGAAAGTGCAAAGAATTACAACTGATAGGTATTTGGCAGAAACCCCAAAATAAAACGTTGAGCAGTAAAAGTCTATAGATTTCTGCAATAACTGTCTCATACTTTATGAAAGATATTACCAGTAACATTTTTGATATATAATGTTGTTTTTACAATTCAAACAGTTATACTGATAATCCAGCTACCACACTAACCACAGCAAAGACTTAGAAATTAGACACTTTTTGCTTCTCTCTATATAATAACACTTATCTGTTTCACACTTGGGAAATAAGGAAATATGTAAAGCAGTGCTTCAATAGCCTCTATTGGGGACTACTGTGAACTACAACATTACCAATATTGTTACTATCATGCAGTCTAAAGAATAAAGTACGTAAATCAGAGAGACAAAAACAGGTTTAATCTTTTAGTTTCCTATGTATCAACACTTCGCTCCTCAGTGATGAAGGCCGAATGCTGTCACCTAGTGGCACCGTGTAGCTTATCAGTGTTTTTTAAGGCTTGAACACAACAGTTTAGCCTTTGAAGTTAAAATGTGATGTTTAAAATACTCATAAAAGCACCAGAAAAAGAGTTTTTCCTCCTAATAAAAAAAATCTTCAACATAAACAATAAAGTATGGCACTTCATTCCCAATTAGCATAGCATATTCTTCATTCCCAACATTCCCAAAATGTTTCATGACTCTCTTGCCTTTAACAGGATGCTGGATGGATTCTCCAAGTTGTAACAGATTTTTTTTTCCCAAACAGAAATTTGAGCAGCTTTTGGGACTTTTCTTTAAATTTTTCATTTGAGTTGTCTTTTTTTTAAATGTTTTGCACACCTTGCTGACATCTGTAGAGACATTTGCTATGATAAAACTTGAAGAGTAAAATGTTTGCTTTAATCGTAACCATTCGCTAGATCAGCCCGATGCCTCTTTTTAAGCTCTTTTTAATACTAAGGCTGATTAGGCATACACTCTGACTCATCTCTGAGTGTTAAACAGCCGGAGGGTTTCTGTGTGTCAGCACATACAGATACTGTAGCACTTTCTTCTCCAGTGGTCTCCCACACGCGCTGTCAGAGTCAGGACAGCTGAAGAACATCCCTGACTCATCAATTTGCAGTCTAATTAGATCAAACAGATATGTCTAAAGACACTCTGGAAATAAAAGCAATATAAGGGTATTGTAGGAGGGTGTATATCTACCAAAGGTCTTTCACAGCAACAGCACAGATGGCAGTTAAGAAAGATGACATCTAGACAAAAAGTGAATAAATAATTGTTTGTTCAATATCTCAAAAAGCAATAAACCAACAATGAATCATGTGTTCAGTGTTCAGTTCCTATTATTCCTATTATTTTTTTAAATGTCGTACAAGTCCACCACAAATCCATCTGATGTCATCTATATATTAATCTCTGTAGTAGTTATTACATATTATTCCTTGGAGCATTAAATGCTTTAAATGCCTGTCTGTTAATGCCTTATGGTATATACCTTTACTCTCTCTTAATGTACTATTGATTTTCTCTGACTGAGTTGGGGAGAAGTCCTTGTTTCAAGTCATTTTCATATGGTCTATCCCAGGTTTCTGTTATATTTCATCTAAGCAAGTAGCCTGCTTGATAAATGCAACTGAGCCTTCGCTGAGTGCATTAAGTAAAGTAAAATACCTCTTTGGGAATGTATAGAGGGATAACAATGATTGATTTCAATGCTATTTTGGAGCACATTAAATAAAAATCTGCCCTACCGCACCTTCACTGCCTGCCGTGGCTGAAAGAGACTCTCAAAACCAAGCTGCTCTCGTTTCACTGCAGCAGCCTGCTATTGGCCTGGTGAATGCTGACAGCGCTGATGTTTCTCTGTGGTGGAGGGGGGGAGCAACGTGACTCTATAAAAGCTCAGGATCTGCAGCATCACTGAACTGGTGCAGTGCAAAAGCGCTCGCTCATCCACACCGATGGTGTGCAGAACAAGGGGGACATAAAAAAAAAACCTTCTGAAACATACATTTCCTTTTCTTAAACAAACAAACAAAAAAAATCCACAACAAAACTTCATCATGAGCTACGATTCCTTCTTCTCCACCCGCCGCCCTTGGGACAGCTACAAAGGCTCCCGAACCACCATCAAATCCTCCGTGTCTTCATCTTTCTACCCTTCTTCACGAGCTCCTCCATCTGGGAAGAGGATCCTAAGGATCTCCTCCTCTTCCCTTCCAGATGGCTCTCAGAGGATGAACCTGGCTCAGGCCAGCTCTCTAAACACAGAGCTGCTGGGCCTGCGCTCCCAGGAGAGGGCACAGCTCGTGGACCTGAATGACCGATTCGCCACCTACATCGAGAAGGTGAGGCACCTGGAGCTGCAGAACCGAGCCCTGCTGGCTGAGTTAGATGCGCTGAGGAGGAAGCAGAACGACCCGTCCCGTCTGCAGGCGCTCTATGAAGGTGAGGCGCGGAGCTTGAGGGCCATGATTGACTCAGAGAACGGGGAGAAAATGAGGATGGAGGCCGAGAAGGACTACCTGCGTGACGTGTATGAGCAGATGAAGGAGCGCTATGAGGAGGAGGCACAGCGGCGCATGGATGCCGAGGAGGCCCTGCAGAGGGCCAGAGAGGAGGCGAGCAGGGCCGTGGTCTACAACTGTGATGCAGAAGCTACTGTGGCCTCCCTGTGCGATGAGATGGTGTTCCTGAAGAAAGTCTTTGCAGAGGAGCAAGCAGAGCTCCAGGCCCAGCTGCAGGTGGCCAACATCAGCATAGACATGGAGGTGTCCCGGCCTGATCTGTCCACCGCGCTGCGAGACATCAGGGCTCAGTACGAGCGGCTGGCACACAAGAACATGCAGGCCGCCGAGGAGTGGTACCAGAGCAAGTTTGCAAGCGTGGCAGAGATGGCCAGCAAAAACAACGAGGCCGTGCACGCCATCCGGGAGGAGACCATGGAGTACCGGAGACTGCTCCAGTCCCGCTCCTCGGAGATCGAGGCACTCAGGAATGTCATCGATTCCCTGAATAAACAACTGCAAGATCTGGAAGAAACACAGGCGAAGGAGGTGGAAAAATACCAGGTGAGGCAAAGAACCAGGGAAATTAGAGACAACTGGATTTTGGCCTGCATAGGGAGAATACCGCTTGTGATCAGCCTTATTCTCCAATATGTATTTTAGTTTCAGACTTACAACCTTCTTCCTTTGGCTATTTTTAGAGTCTTTCTTTTGAAACAGTGCAGCAGAGAACGGTTAACCAGCTAAAATGAGAGGAAGCTCATAAAGCAGAGAAGCAGAAAGAAGAAATAAAGTTTCTTTCATCTACGGGATGACATGTAGATATGTTCTTTGCAGCAGCTAACCCTCCCCGTGCTCTACTGCACAGCAGGAAATAATGACAGGCTCACAGTGCAGGTGAATGTCTGCAAGGTTAAAGTCGAAACAAACTGGGAGTGCACACCAAAGCAGCCACTCTTGCTTACCATTTCCCTGCTTGAAGCAGATTGTCGCTAACTGTGACAATTAAACTGAGCTGAAGTGTTTTTTTACTTTTATAGATAAGGATAAGTGAGCTGGAGCGCAATATTGCTGAAGCTAAGCAGGAGATGGCGCGCTACCTGAGAGAGTACCAAGACCTTCTCAATGTGAAGATGGCCCTTGACATTGAAATAGCAGCATACAGGTGACACATGTCCTTCTTCCTGCTCATCTACACCAACAGTGTTTGTCTTCAGTAAAGTTTCATGATCTTGTTTTTTTTTCTTACTTCAGCTATATTCAGAGACATAAATAGTAAACAATCTGTTTTCCTTCACTTTCACAGGAAGCTCCTGGAGGGGGAGGAGATTCGTCTGGCGTACCCTTCCCTTCCTGCTCTGAATTAAAAACCTAAATGCCACCGACCCTGGCATAAATCAAGTCTATCTTCCTACCCGTTCATCTTTGAGCTAAACATCCTGAGAATTCCTCCCTAACATGACCTCTCTCCCTCCTTCATGCTCTTCCCTTCGCTTTCCCCTCTTTCCCCGCAAAATTCATTTAATCTTTACCCCAAAAATCCCGAACTGCAAATCAAAGCTCACCTTTCTCAAGACCGCTGTGCCCTTGTGCTAAACAAGAGGTCCACCAGAAGTCCCCCTTCTTCTACACACGTTCTGACACCACACATCAAGTAGAAGGCAAACTGCAAAGGGCAGAGTGGCTGCACTGCATTAGTTACACATCTGCGTCGGACAGCAGCGTTGTTTTGGCGGAGTTCCTCTCAGTCAGACACGTATGAAGTTCAAGACAATAGTCGAGTTAACTATCTGACCTTTCTGAACCCTCATTGTGCAAACACCTGACCAATTGTTTGTGAATGAGGATGAAAAAAAACAACAACCTGTAACTCTCAGCGCTTGGATTTTATATGTGTTTGAGCTGATTTTCTTCAAGGAACTCTTCCAATCAATTAATGTCCTGCATCCCTGGTTTTGTAGTAGTACTAGTTTTAGTAGTAGTCAGTGAACCAGTAACCTTAAAATTTTCTTTTCATTAGGTTAACGACTCATTTGTGTCCTTTTTAGTTCGTCTTCCTCTGCATTGACGTCTACACAAAAGCTGTAAGCAACAAATCAGAGTGAATTCGGGCCTTCCTCCTTTTCAGTAAAAACCATTCTGGACATTTAAATGCTGCGGAAGATTAATTGTTACTGGTTCCTCCTTATGATCATGTGCTGTGTCTCTGAGCCTAACTACACTAGATTTCTTTTGTCCTGTAAGTTCATTCCCAGCTAACCAGTGAAGCCGAAAGATAACTGCAGGAGCTCCTTGTTGTTTGTCTGCTGATCGTAGATCTATGTGGTGCTTTACATCTGTGAAAGTAATAAAAAGTCTGCACCTGTAACTGGTGTACCTGTAACAGCCGGCAACAAGCTGAATAAACATATAACTCACCTGCAGTGCGTGTCATATTTTTTGGTTTCATTTCACACCTTTAAGGATGTTTAGGACACAAAAAGCTAAAGCACACACCCTGACATCAGTACAGCCTGAATTTAGCTCCAAGTTAATATACTTGTTAAGAGAGCAAGTTAGCAGGTGAATGACACCTTCTAATGTCCAAAATACATATTAAAATTAAAAACTTTTAATCAGCGCCCACCAGCTAAACATCATTCCTTAGTAATACAAATGTGTCCAAAATAATGTCTCATTCATCTATATTTGAGGTTTTGTATTAAAGACATTATCGGAAACTGAAAAATAAAATGTGCAGGAATGATAAGAAAACCGCAACTACCATTTGATACCTGAGACCAGGTTTGGGTTTTTTTTAACTCGTGTTTAAGGCTGCTGCAAAAATCCTACTTGAAAATCACATATAACAGTAGCAATGGTGCCATTTTGTTGTTTTAGATTGCATTCCTCCATAGTTTCTCTTTACTTACAGCTCTCAATGTCAAAGACCGACACACACAGTGGCACTGCACCATTTCCCATCATTCCATGCTCCTGGTAAGCCGGCTGTACCTGTAATATGTTGATATATTGCCTCAGCAGGATCATCAGTCACCAGGCTGACATCAGGCGTCAAGCTGCTAAACCTTGAAAGAAAGAAGAAGAAGAATGAAGACAACACATGTACTACACATACGGCTCAGTTTCCTCTTAAGTAGGCTGGACCAGTAGAGCTATTGCCTAATAACCTTTCAAAATACACCTCGAAATTGTTTCTTTCAGTGTAAAGAAGCTTAACTACACACTTAATCCCTGAGATCTTTTTAAAAGTGTAATTTCAACAATGCTTCCTGTAGTAAATCAAAGAAACATGTCAGCTAGTTTCACTGGGCTCACACTGTAAAGGAAATAAAGAAATGCAGGACTTTGTCCTGTAACAAAAATTATCTGTGAAGTCACAGAAAGGATTCCATTATTTACTTTGTAACAACCAGAAATTTATATTGTAAATAGTGAACAGGAAGGAACCTTTCTGTTATTAAAATGAATACCAACAACAGAAAAACTAAATTTTTTGCAGTTAACGTTTGTCCAGTAGTCTACTTACTCTGGTGTATGACAGGCCGTAAGTTATGTCTTTGTCAGTAAAAAGACTAAAACCAAAAACGTAAAATACAGTTTAAGGTTCACAATATATGCCCTCCTCCTCTCAAAGCGCCACATTTTCCACAAAGCTATCCAGTGGGCCGGACTGGACCCTTTGGAGGGCCCTTTCTGTCCATTTGACACTCCCTCTGATTCACAATTATTCACAATTCTTAATACTCGACAAACATGAAATTATTATCACACTGAAAATGTCAATCCAACAGATATCAATAAAATAATATACAAATATTTTTCGTAGAAATGGTTTTACTCTTGTGTCTCACATTTAATAGATGTTGAAAACAGAGTGAGCTGGTTAACCTAGTTTATTATCTAGATAACTATTGATAGCATATTCTGTACCTAACTAACTTTTGCTAACCTCTAGGAGGCAGTAAAGCATGCGCAGTTCGTTCTTTGCTAATCACTTCCGCTGGTCAGAGGGCAACAAAATGGCTACCGTGTTAGGCGGATAACATTTGTGCCCTAATGTTAACCTAGACCGCAGGTTTGAAACTCAAATGCTTTCATTAAGCGTTACATTTAGCATCTAGGAATCGACACCTGTTAGCACATTTAGACGCTGACATGTTCCAGGTAATCGGCGGGAGGAGCGTGCGGGCGGCCCGGCTCTTAGCGCCCAGGTGCGCCGTGCTCGTGGAAGCTGTCCGGGGCCGAAAGTCCCGCACCGACCCGGTAGCCAAGTCCAAAGAGGGGCGAATTAAAGTGCCTCCCCCCGTCGATCCGGTGGAGATGGTAGTTCTCAAAGAGAGATACACGGAGTACCAGCTGATCATGAGGGCGCTCCGGTACGTTTAAATCACAGTGACAAATAATGCTCCAACTTAGTGAGCAGATTTGACCTCCCCGTCAGTCTTAAAGATATTCTGCGTCCCTTAAAAAAAGCTGAAATCGAAAACCCCTTTTAAAACAATTTCTCGAACCTCTTACACACGAATCTGTGACTAAGAAACATGAAACCATGAGTGCTTGGTGTTACGTTAAGACTTGGAGTTAACACACAGTGTGATTGGAGTATTTGGTTTTCTTTATGTTTGTCAGTTTGGAGTTTAAGGAGGAGGTCCTGCGAAAGAAGTACGAGGAGGAGACGGGCTCCCAGGCAGAGGAGAGGACGAGGCAGGAGGCGGAGGAGCACCGAGCCCTGATGGCCTGGAACAACGAGGAGAACCTCCGCATGCTGAAAGCCAGGTGAGCAGACAAAATGAAGAACATGAATACAGTCTTTGTGTCTTTCTTCCACTTGCAGAATGGAAACTGGCTTATTCTAAAAGTGATCTTTTTTGGGGGGGCGGTATCCTTTCAGAATCCTGAGGGTCCAGAAAGAAGCAGAGGAAGCTGAGCGCAAGAAGACTGAAGCTGCCATTCAGCGGGAACAGGAACAGCAAGAATTCATCAAAGAAAAAGAGAAGGAGATTTTGCAGCTGCAGGTAGGGTTTGTGTTTGTTTCTGTTTCCAAACTGTGCAAGCAGAAAAAAGGGAACATACTGATCCACTGAAAAAACTTTCATTTTCTTTCAGGAGGAAGTAAAGAACTTCATCACTGTGGAGAACTTGGATCAACGAATCGAGGAGGCACTGGACAATCCAAAGAATTACAACTTTGCCGTTGACAAAAAAGGGAGAGTTGTCAAACAGACAGTGGTGCAGTGAAACGACTGGACGCACGGACATCACTCTGTTGTGGTCCGGACTAATCAGGGAGCTCAGTGATCCAACTCCCTCTGGAGGAGCATCTCAACACCCTTAAGCTGGAAAAAAAAATCTTTTTTTTTTCTCTTTAAAAAAAAAAAAAAAAAAAATTTTTTTTTTTTCT
>VVHJ01041788.1:1689-16598 GCA_015107715.1 Tylochromis polylepis | reverse complement strand
GGCTAGTTACGCTCTCACAAGATAATGTCACAGTCTTACTTCCATAAGGGCTGGACTGAGCCCGGGGGGGAAAGTCCGTAGGGAGGTGGAGGTGCTGGGCAGAGAGGCGGGCAGGTGAGTGTGAAGATGACCGAAGCAATCCAGCGAACGAAACCCAAAAAATCCTCAACGAGCTGATCCAGTTCCGGAAACTACTAGAAACGAAAGAGGAGAACATAAACGTCATGGCCACACAAACGCAGACAAAATCATAACTGCGAAGTCCAAACTGACGATGAGTTTGCAGATGATCCGGCGAAGTGTGACTGCGAACGCTGGCCTTAAAAACCCCAGCCGGCACAATTACGCCCAGGTGCCGTTAATAGGGATGATGCGCAGCCTCTGCCCCAGAGGTGGAACTCCAACCCCCACACTCCCACGGACCATGACAGGTGGGCTGCAGTACTTAAATATGTAACTGCATATACAGTCACATATTCATATAAATGTATTTATTTATATAAAAAGTGAATTAAAACTGGCAATAGCAGGTGGTTAGTTTGTGACATTACTCAATACTCTGACCCAAATTTTCTGCTCTTTTTTAAAGGTGGGCCACACCACTCTTGACTTTGGCAATGGCTGTTATACCCACTCTGTTTCCAGCAATGCCCTGGGACAAACCAGATTCGGGACTGGGGTCTGCATACAGCCCAAGTCAATCATAGCCTGGTGTGTATCCCTTTGGAACTTTACTGGTACACATCACATAATTCTTTGAGAAGGTGTTGTAAGGCTGGACACTCCTTGCCCAGGTCAAACCCCCGCCCCCCAATGTTCCATTTTGCAATCACCTAGTGTCCCCATCTTTCAACCTCTGAGTATAGCACTAGAGCTACGGAAGTGGTGGGAGCAGTCTTCAGGAGAGAAGCCCAAGTGAATCAGCACTGGTCCCCTGGTAGGCTGAGCACTGCTTTTTGGGCTTCTCCAGACACGAGGGGAAGGAGGCACACAGCCCAAACATGTCTAGGAATGACTGTGTATCTTCCCCATCTTATGCAGTGTGATGAACCCCAGTCTGGGCCACAAGGTTTTCCATCACCTCAGTATGCCACTCGGCCTGGACTGGCAGTCCCTCCAGCTGCAACCACCTTAAACCACCACATGCTCTTGGTGCATGGCATCCAGTCCTGCCACAGTCTATGCCAGAACTCCCCAGCATTCACACTTAGACACAGCTCATGTGCTATGTGTACTTAGTTTTCTTCTTGTGTTCACACCCATTGCATTTTTAGACGATTGCCCAGCCTTCTCAGTGTTTTCAGTTGGCAGTCCAGACAACCCCAAAGAAACTAGAAGTAGATGCAGCAAAGTGTATCAAATTAACCGACATGTTAGCAGAAGCACCACCAACACTAGTACCAGCAACAACTAATAAGCCCTCACAGTCACAGGAAGCTGCTGTTACTAGCATTAGCTGTGAAGAAGTGCAGGAGGAGGGACAGCAGTCTCAACAACAGAGCGAGGAATAATCAAAGTGTAAGTAACGTGGCAAAAAGAATGATGGAGAAAGAGAAGTAGAAAGGGAGAGATCAACGTAAAATAAATAGCTACTTTGATTATGATCTACTCCTAATAGCTAAAGTGTAGCTTTTAGTTATCACATGCTGCACTGCAATAAAACTAAGATGTTTGAAGTACAGGGCTCTGGTCAGGGCAAGGTTAAAAACAAATAAGTGCTGATAAGCTCTCCAGTGGTTGGTTCTTCAGTGGTTGGCTTTCAAGAGTTTCAGTCATCTTTACATTCAAACTTTATTCACTTTGTATCCTTCAACATGATTATCAAGAGATGTAACAGCAATCATATATTGTAAAAAGACCCTAATGTAGACTGGATGTGTGGCCCAGCACTACCTGACTTGTGCAACACAATAGAGACTTCTTTGAAATAAAATAAGACTTACATTTGGCCCAGTATGATTAAGAGTTTGTTAAATAAAAATTACATATTTTAAACAGTTTGTTTGCAGACAGGAATAGACATTGCTATTCATTTGCACACCCTCCAACATATTCTGTAGGTCATGGTTTCATTTGCATTTTACCATGCATTTCCCCCCCTCTTCTCACTATTTATTATATTCAAAAACTATTACTATTATAACTAATGTGAAGTTTGTGGCAGGCTGCTGCTGCCCTCATTTTCTCTGGCATTTCCTGCATATGTTTATCTGGATGTAGCAGAGCTTGTTTTGCTCCATTACCTGCCATTTATTTGTGTACAGTCTGAACAGTAACAAAAACAAGTTCCACTGGAGTGAAATAATCCACCTCAGCAAACCCCGAACCTAAATTTAGGTTCGACACTGTTGGTGTGTGTTATGTTATTGTGTTCAAGCGTTTCTACATTAGTGCACACATTACATTACGCTCTACTTCCTGTCAATCACCTGATTCCATGGGAGAAAATATTAGTCTTTGCAAGCATGTGACCATAATATACTTTAATAAGAAGAATTTCTCATTTTCTTAACTGGGACACCACATCAGTTGTAGTAGCAGTTAATTTTACACTAGGTTCAATAATACGTTTGTGGTTTGTATTGTGCACGACTGACAAAGTGTTAAAATAGGAATCAAATAAAATATCTATATCTACTTCTATTTCATCGATACCAATGTAATTTTAAAAAAGTACTTTCTTCTGCTTTAATCCCAGAATGAGCAAATTCATCAGCATCATAAATAAATACTCATTCCTTTAAACTCTCTGTTTTAACACATCAAGACCACCCACATTTTACCACACAATGAACCCCTGTTACAACACCTTACAGTTCATTAGGCTGCAAATGAACGCAAGTAAGGGAAGAAATGCCACAGCTGGACCCCTCGGGGTATCAACCACTATGAAAATGGGAAAACTCAATAATAGTTAATAAGTGAAAGTTAACATTTACAAATGAGCCTCTAGTTACACTGAGTGAGTCTGCTGTTGTTGTTTCTCCAAAGCCTGCAGCTGCTCTACTGAAAAAGAAGGGCAGGCCTACTTTTGGGGCACAGAAGGTTTATTTGAGGTTTGCGCTCGAG
Organism: Tylochromis polylepis; assembly: GCA_015107715.1. Lineage (NCBI taxonomy): Eukaryota > Metazoa > Chordata > Actinopteri > Cichliformes > Cichlidae > Tylochromis > Tylochromis polylepis. The sequence goes on along the minus strand of VVHJ01041788.1, from coordinate 13,529 downwards.
TGGGCATTACTTCCTGTGCCATGTTCCCTCAGTGCACACAGTGGTGACACAGTGATGTCTGCTGCCCATTGTTTTACTTGTCAGTTATGTGAAAGGGGCTTTTGTATATAATACAGGTGTTTTATAAATGTATATGCAAAATATAACCCTGTCTCTTATGCTGAGGCAATAGAAATGCCATGGCATTAAAAATACATATGAATATAGCCAATGAATGTTATTTAATTATTAAAATCTTTGCTTTTCAATAAAATTCAATGGAATTCAATTCAATTTTATTTATATAGCGCCAAATCACAACAGCAGTTGCCTCAAGGCGCTTTATATTGTAAGGTAAAGACCATAAAGTAATACAAAGAAAAGAGAGAAAATAACAATCATATGATCCCTATGAGCAAGTGTGTCTGTTCCAAAGTGAGAGCGTGTTGAAAGCTGAAGGCTCTGCCTCCCATTCTACTTTTAAATACCCTAGGAACCACAACTAAGCCTGCAGTCTGAGAGAATGTATACAATATAACAGTACACCCAGAAATCATCACACAAGTAGGATTCAGAACGTCTTTGCTTATAAAACAAAAGAATGACATAATATAAAATTATACTGTCTATCAAGTTCATAAATGTGAATAGTAGGCTAGATGTCAAACTGAAAAAAAAGAGGATAATTTTGGTGATGGTGGTACATCGAAGTTTACTGTTAACCAAAGTTGGCAAAAGTACAATACTTAAGTGGAAGCACAAATACTAATATTAAAAAAGTACTTTATTAAAAGTCAAAGTACTGATTCAACGCCTTTACTTAAGTAAAAGTAAAAACGTACAGGCTCTGAAATGTCTGACCATGAAACCACAGCCACTGTGCACGAGTCACACACTGTTCTTTACTTTACACTCATCACAGTACACCAAACAAACCAGTTCATCCTGCACTAATCTGCAGAGTATCTTCATGCAGCCTTTAAATAACACAGTCTGCCTCAGTTTGATTCGCAGCACATTTCACAATAGGAAAAAACATGTCACATGTACAGACCCAATATCCAACTTAAAAACACGAGGACTTACATGTAAGCTTTAAATGAGCAGTTCTTACCTTTAAATCTAACCTGTCTTCTTCCTCTCCTGTCCTGTCTTTCTTATCTTTCTCCATCTCTGAGTGAAGTTAGCTCTCATTCTCTCCCTGTGAAATACAGCAGCTGGACCTTTAGCTAGCAACACACTGTGCCACAAACTGCACTCAAACAGTTTGTGTGTTTGCTGATGTTTGTTGAGCTGATAGAAACATTACATTTGAAATGACCTGCCACTTAAAAAAAAAAGTCACTCCCTTTATGCTTGCTCCTCTTTTGTAGCGCTTGCTAGATGCTGAAGTGCCACAACCGCAACTTATGGACACCTACGGTTCCGGCATTTTGGCAAAAACAAAAATAAAACAAACAAACAAACAAAAAAAACACCATCCCATTTTTAACACCTGACTTTGGCACACGTCATCTCTTTTTATGCGACATCCTCTGGTGATTAATACACAAACAGGACTGCCTTTTACATGTGTTACTGTTTAGGCTCAAGTTGGTTTGATGCTTGAAATGATGAAATAATAACTCAACCCAAATGCGTTAAACCAAAAGTAACAAGCCTGTTTTGAACATGTAAGGAGTAGAAAGTACAAATTTTTGTTTAAAAATGTAGGGAGTAAAAGTAAAAAGTAGTCAGGAGAAAAAACTACTCAAGAAAAGTACACTTGAAAATTGTACTTAAGTACTGTAATGAAGCATTTGTACTTCGTTACTTCCCACCTCTGCTGTTAACCTTGTAAAGCCTGAATGTTGAAGTAATTGCCAGAAAATTCTATTTTCCCCCCCAAACTGGAGTCTTTATTGGATCTTCTGACAAATAAAATGCCATTTTTACATATATGAGTTTTAATGATCATTTTATCATTATTGTATCATTTTTGCTATGTCCAGCATTTTTGTGTAATGTATTGCTTAAAAATGTATTGTGCAATTTATTTATGTTTTTTTTAAAAAAAAACAAAAACAAAATTACACCGATGATGTAGTGCTCTCAAAAACTCACAAAGACTCATGTATCGAATATGATACACATGGCGTTACAGGGTTAAGAACAATATTACATTTTTCGTGAAAGCACTACTTCCCTTGGACATCAACGACCGGTAATGAAACCAGGGCGTACTCATGAATGGTTTGCTTAAGGCTTGTCTGGATTCAAAACTGGAAGAGAGAGGGGTGATCAATGTAAGAGCTATCTTGCTCAAATTTAATACACTGCTGTAGATGGAGGGCAAGTGAGGAATCTGCCTGATGCCTCAGGAAGAAAGACAGAGAGAGAGATGGTCAGAATGTAAGAGAGGGCCCGAGAAAGCAGAGTAGACATGGAGCCAGAGGAAACCAATTAGGACAGTGATGGGCACTTAAATCAGGCTGTTATTCAATACTGCACAGTCTGTGTGGGAGTATTACAATTCCCTGAAGCTGGATGGAGTATTTCTTGTCTGTGGTTGACAACGGCTTAAATGGGGGATAATACTGATTTTTAGCTTTGTGTGTTGCTCTTGTGTTTCAGGAAAACTGTCTGTATTAGTGAACATTTTCTGAAGCCTCTTACAGCCAGAAAGAAGAACAAAGCACGCCCAGCATTTTAAGCTGTGCTGTATCACCTTTCGATTACATCCCCTTTGTGCAACACACATTTTTTTTTGTTTTAAAGATTAGCTGTACAACAAAACCTTCCTTCAGTTATAAATGGCTTCTGTTTAGCACTATTTAGCCATAAAACACAATGCTGGTCATTTTGTGAGAATGTGAGCACAAAATGCTTTTTTGTCATATTTATCCCAGAAACGTTTTATTTCTTTTTTTTCTTTTCTTTTCTTTTTTTTTTTTTTACCAGCCCTCCAGTATTTAAAAGAGCATTAAGTCTTTTGTTCCAATTTGGAAGAGTGGAACAAGCTAAAAATGACGTCGGATGTATTATTATCCTATAGAAGTATTATCTCCCCAGACAGCTCCCCATTTACTCACCCAGCACACAAATCAATGGCGTTTGGGGGCTAAAACCAAAATAATGAACTGGAACTAGTTTTTGTAACACCGGTGGGAAAAGCAGACTCCAAGCTCCAAAGTGTAAGTCCCCCATTGAGAACACTCTTCGACATGTACATAGTCATTTGGTCTGCTGTTAAAATGGAAAGAAATCCATTACTTTAGATTTAAAACAATCAGTTGACTGAGATTTTTATATTTAGGCACTATTCTGGGGATTTCAGTCGTTTATATTTCTTTAACAACTCAGCTAAACCATAAAGCTTATTTTGAGGTACCTAAACTACAGTTCTATGCAATAACTATAAGAAAATTAGTGACTGCTTTAACCTTTAAATGCATGAGTAACTGGACCCTACACTCTTCCATAAGTGGGTCAAAAATGACCCCTGTTAAAATCAATGTTAAAATTAGGCATACGGTAAGTGCCAACCATTTTATTTGTTGTATCTACACTTCCTTTTGTCTTCTTGTAGAATGTGATCAGTTGTGTTTTTTTTTCCCCCTTTCTGGCATTTTCATCCACCATTTGGTCGTGATACATCGAGCTCAGGAATACAACAGCCATTCCTTTCTTGCTGACATAGCTGACCATGGTAAGGCAGAGGAAGGATGTCTGCCTTTTGCTTATTGTGGAATCTCCACAATAGTGTCTCCAGGAGTCACTGCGCTAATTGCACGCTGGAGAAAAAGTGATCTGTGGTGATGCTGCGTCTTGTGTTTCTGAATCTTATGCATAACTGCCGGACAATGTTTTCCCTCACTTCTTCCTTCTTCCCCTGTTTGTCTCCCTGTGGAAACCATTCCAAATATAGGGGATGCATGCATCACAAACCCAGAAGAGCTTTAATCCATACTTGATGGACTTGTTTGGCATCTACTGCAGAAATTTGAACCTACACCTACATAATCACTGAGGATGAACTGCTCTCTAAATGCTGAATGTGGGCTGTCTGTTAGTTCTTGCTGTGAAAAATAATCTTTTTAAGGGGTGACACTCTTAAATGAAACAAAAACAACTTTTTTTAATTAGATATTGCAAGAAAGCAACCTCACCGGGTCATTTTTGATCCACTTACGCATCTAAGGGTTAAAATGGTGCTTGGAGTCAGTGCAATAAGCTGTTAACATTTCACTGACATGATTACCTTTTTTGGGGCTATGTTTAATTCATATGAAGAATTATTTCTAGCTTCTATTTTTACCTTCTTCTTTGGTGTGCTCTTCATTATGCTAACATGTCTCCTTGTGCTTCACTTACATGTTTTCCTTGTCTTGGTGTGTGTGTAGATATGTGTGTGTGTGTGAGAATGAGAGAGGAAGAGGCACAATGGGACAATGATGGAGGAGCCAAAGCTGCCAAATGAGAAATTGGTGCCACAGAGTCAGTCTTTAGTAGTGTCTGTTGGTTATGATCTTCTCCAAGCAGGAAAACCTGCCACCCTGACAGATACAAATGTCCAGAGAACTTATAGTCCTGGAGTCCTTTAGAATAAAAAACATTAATTTTTTTAGACAAAAACAAACAAACAGTATTCCTATTGTTGATTTTCTAAAACTTCACAGCAATATATAGTTAGTTTCTTTTGCAGTAAAGGGGGATTTCTTTTGCTGCCCTTGAGCAAGAAGAGAGAACGTGTAATGAATAAATAGTAAATGAATTTAGCTTGTTATAGTGAACTTTATCTTCTGTTAGAGTCAGATATAATTTTGAATTCATTCAGGTGAAGAAAAAATGTATTGATCCCTGTGGGAAAATTGCCTTATAATGTAATATTTGAAAAATAATGGCACCCTCACACACCAAGAACCAAAAACTACAGAAAATGTCATATACTGGAGAGCTAATATATTGGGTCCCATTGCACATTCTCCATTTATTATACGATGTCAGTGAAAGACTTTAAAGCTGTAGTCTTAAACTTTCCTGTTTTCCCTTAGTATCTTTTCTATCTTAAGGAGAACCTTTGTCCATGCTTGCAAAACTTACTAAGACTCTGTGATCTGAAAGAGATTGATTAACTTACAGCCCTTTTTCCAATAAAAGTTTCAAAAGTGTGTAAAATATAAATAAAAACAGAATGAAACAATCTGCAAATAATTTAAACCCTTAATTTGTTTTCAGATAGTACAAAGGCATATCAAATGTTAAAGATGAGAATGAGAAACTGTCAGTGATATTATTCTAATGCTGTTATTTACTCTGACGAAAAGTATTCTTAATTCGCAGAACTCTTTGCCCACACGGTCTTTCACAGACTGGTGAAACCACAGCCCTCTTTCTTGAATGTGCTTTTAAGACAAAGGATCCTTTTGTTGCCTTTGTTCTAGCAATTTTTTTTGATCAAATTGATAATAAACCAATATGCTAAAAAAGTTTTCTCTGTTTTAGCATATGATATGTTGCAATTTACTTTTTAGATTGCCTAAAAAGGTGTCTTACAAAAGTCACATACGGTATAAAATTCATGAGATAGGAGACAAATAGTAAAATGCTATAAGACGTGCCGGCTGTAAAATTCTCTCAGCTAACAAAATAATCATGTATTGATATGATGATATGTTCCAGCTGTAATTACCCTGAAAACTGATTTTACTATTGATTACCACGATGCATCTTCTCATTATAGGTCTAATCCAACTTCAAACTGATGTCAGCTTTAATAGTTACTGCCATTAAAACTGATACCCTTAATCAAACATGTGCAGCTTTCAGTCCTTTGTTTAACTAGTGGACTTAAATCCCTTCACAAACACACATATGCAGCACACACAAAAGCCTCCTTTCTTCCTGCCGGTAGGATCTAATAGAATTACTGAGTGTAAATAACAAGGCATAAAGAAGAAAGGCTTTATATCCCATCACCTAAAATCTGTGAGGGAGTGTGCTATAAAGTGAACAAATATCAGGGATGGAAACACAGGCAGCATCGGTTTTATGCTTAAATGACTTGCGTTTGTGGCCCCACCTCACGCATGACCTGTCAGATTGATCCGTTAGGGGAGTTGGCATAGAAGAAGCAGGGGCTCATTGCCCTAGTTCAAAAAGACATCTTCATTTGTATTGATTTGACCTGAGTGTGTGCCAGGAGTTCTTTGTATCACCAGTCATGTGTCCTCAGTCTTGTTCTCCACAGACCTGTGTTTGAACACTTGGCACTTTATTGCATGCTAAGTGGACACTTCAATCAGCAGTTAGGAAACGGCAGAAACCACAGCAGACATCTTATGCGGCTCGCCAAGCAATGAGAAGTAGCAAATTTATTGCCTGTTTCTATGTGTCAGAGACACACAGGCATACTGTACACACACATGAAAATCCTCAGCTGCAGTTTCTATGATCCAAATAAAATATAAACCATTAGTCAAGTAGCTCAAACTAGATAAGGCATGAACACATTAAGCATAAAGTGGTAATGTTGAGCTAAATGCAAATAACATTGTTGTTCGCTCCTAAAGGCCAAACCTGCTGTTGTTGTTCAAATGGAAGGCTGTAACGATGGCCATAACCATAAAGCTAACGATCAGAACTAACTGGATTAACACAGCCATTTATTAAATGAATGTTTATTCATCCGTTATTACAAAAAAATACATTGTTATTACAGAAATGCATATTCCTTTACAGCCGCTACATATTTATCAGCGTTTATTAAAATCGCATTGCTGGAATTCAATTTTTTTTTTTTTGATAAATAAAATGAGGAAATTGTATCGACTGTGAAGATGAGTACAATAGCAGCACAAAGTAGGTAACGGCTATTGGTCACAGACAGGTGAGCCGACCCAGTTAAGATGAACTATTATTAATTGTATAGTGAATGAAAAATATTGCAGTCAAATATGGCTGCCATGCAGACAAACCAGCTTGTCACTACAATCAGTAGTAATTCTGTGCATTGCATGGGGCTGTAATGTGGTTTCAGATATTCCTTTGTGTCTTACCTTTGTTGAAACTTAATATCACACTCTGTAAACTATGTTTACGAGGTAATCAATCACAGGTTGTGCTTGTGTTATGATCAGACTGTAATAGGCTTTGTGATAACAGCCACTTGTGACTGCAACATTGGTGCATAGACAAATCAGACAGGGTAATCCCAGTGGGCAAAGCCATCTTTTTTTTTTCTATTTTAATAGGCATTATTGTCATTGTCAAGGTTACTGCTGCCTCTATGCTTGCTGACATTCTGTGTTTGTGAGGTTTAGCTGATGCATATTCTTCCTTCGCTGCACATGGTTATTGGATTCCCCCACCATATTTATGTTTTTAATCCACTTTGACAAAAGCCACCAGAGGGAAAGTGCACAAATAACCAGTCATATCTGCTACTAACAATCAGGTCCAGTGAGAATCTCTATCATTATAGTCTCAGATATATGAAGCATTACAGCTTGAGGTCCTGAGACTTATTATTATTTTTCAATAGCCCTGTGTACTTTTTGCATCAGAAACAAATGGATCGATGTGAAAAAAACAAAAAAACAAAAAAAAAACCCCAAAAGCTACAGCTACTGTGTTTAAATGTTCTAGAAATCAGAAATGTAATGTTACCCTTTAGTGTTTCACTTGTTACTTACCTGTACTTACTTACCTGCTCTTTGTCTTGATGTATTCTAAAAATCTTAAAGAAAAAAAAACAGCTAATATTCTAAGCACTTTGTTTTAACTTCCTGAGCACAATTTTTGATTGTTGAGCTGATGACTTGCAGTTTTTATAGTGTGGTTTGGAAAACACATCCATCTGTAACATTAATTTGTAACCATGTGTCCATAAACTCAGGTGAGCAGTAATTTAGATTTTTACATCTTCAACACACAGCAGTAAACAAAATGTTTTCTTTCAAGGGCCGACAACGTGCTTCACTTAAGTAATCGGTTTTCTCATTTCTGCTTTTGAAGTTTGCAAAGTTTCAATTTTCTGCCAGTGTCAATTCAAATAAACTAAAAAAAAAAATCAAGTCTATGAACTTGAATCAGTTGTGAAAAGGCAATATTATCTAAGATGTTTGTTTATTATTTGTGCTTGTAAGATGGATTTTTTTGTTTCAAGATATGAATACTTTTCCAAGAAGAGCTTATAAGCCAGAAGGTCATGAGTTATTGACTAGTGGATTAATGATGTGGCAGCCTGCCCCTCTAACAATCTGTTAGGATATATAGAGATATGTTATGGATAATCAATCACTGATTTCATGAGTCATCAAGTTTATTGAATCATTATAGTTAGGAGCAACAACACATTTGAGTGACACTACACTAACACCTTCAGATCATTGCTCGTATGCAGTTGTATTCTGGCCTAAGAAAAGTTTCTTTACATGGTAATCTTTTTTTTTTTGTCCTTAAGTGCAGTCTTTGCGGTACGGTATGTAGAGTGTATAGTCATGCTGTCATATGTTGAGGTTTTAATAGTGTATCTGTGGCTTTCGGCCAGTGGGCATCTGGCAGCAAAAGGAGTTGTGTAGTTGATGAGGTCGATGTGGGGACAAAACAGATGGCAAATGGAGTACCATAATTCAAACCAGCAAAATTTTAAACGTATGTGATAAAGATTCTTATTAAAAAGAGCATATGTCATTTCCTACTGGGAATACAAATGCCAGGCAAATTCTGTTTTTTTTTAAGTATTTAAAATGCAAGATAAGTAAAGACCATCTAAGCATATAAATTTATGATGTCTGCACTTGTTAAAGGGAAAAACAGATGTTTTTCCTTTTACCATCCAGCAGGTCAGTAATGGCTGTAATAACCTCTGACGCCTGATTAAAGGTGCACGCAATCGATACAATAATTTTACTTAATATGTTGCCAAAAATGCTGCTTCTTGTGTCTTTCTGCAATTCTCCTTGCACCTGTTCAATTCCACAAGCAAAAAAAAAAAAAAAGCACAACCCTTCCGCAGTGCTATATTGAACTCTCCTAGAAAAAATGAAAGTAGAGCTACTTTCTTTGATCTAAATGTTGAGGCCTGTGATCTTACATGGACTAATTATTAACATTCACAGCCTTTCAGTCATCTTTCTGGAGGGTTAATTTAGAGCCAAACCACATTTGCAGGCTAATGATCAGCGGCTCTCTAGATGTTGCTTGACATTCCAGGTCTGGCTTCTCTCCTTTTCTTTCATTCTCACTGTATCTTCTCAGCAGCTAACCTATAATTCTTTCAGTTACTTGCTTGCTTTGCCTTGCGTTGTGATGACTGTTAAAGCTCAACCGAATGTCCCGATGTTGTGCATGTCCCTGAAAACTGATTACACTTCCGTCAGAATAAATATATGTCATCCTTGCAAGCTCCCATGCTTAGTTTTCTGGAAGAGATTTTGGAGAAAAAGGCAGGGCAGCTACTGTTGACTGGGTGAACGAGACCTAGTTTTGATGTGTCTCTACTGTCGGATCTGCTGGGTACAGAGATGGACTCTTACCCAGCAGAAGTGGCATCCTGCAGGGGTGACGAGGTGGACTGGATAGCAGACTGACAGCTGTCATCAATCACTTGCCCTGCTAGCCAGATGCAGGTTGACAGAAAGTGGCACATTTGCTAGAATGGCGATTTGTACACAGTTTACCGGTGATGTCTTTTTGCCAGACAGTCTCTGGTGAAATGCTGTCTGTCATTAAACCATCCGACCACATATCAATCAATTACTTTTCCAGGGTCAGGCCTGTATGCAACATGCTCCATTTCCCTGTGGTGGTACAGAGCTCTACCTCTGTTTCTTTGATATTTTCGCATCCAATCGGCTTTTAATCCTCACAGGAAAAAAGCTACTAGGCTGACAAAATCACATTAGTTTTCTTCCAAAACCAAGCCTAATTATGGCTTACCAGAAAATGCGACAAATGGAGAAAAAGTTGTGGGAAAGTTTTTTTGTTTTGCTTTTTCAAACTATTTCTGCCTCACAGATTTGAAGACAAGGCAGGGGAAATGTGAAAAAATATAATACTAAAGGCTAGAGTCGAGACAGTATAGACCAAGATGACCAGAAGCTAAATAATGCCAGTCAGGGGTAGCTAGATAGACAGCAGAGAGGTACTGCTTTGTCTCTAAGGACTTTCCATTGGTTGAAGCTCACTGATGCTGAACACTCCAGACAGCTTGAGCTAACTCTGAGCAAATCTCGTTTTTGCAGCCCCCTATATTGATTTTCCCCAGACAACATGTTCATGTATACTGTAGAGTCTGGCAATGAGAAAAATGAAATAAATGCATCCAGTGCATGGAAATATTACGTTTGTAGGCTTGTGAAGTGCACCATAATACAAAGATGCTCAACGATTTTGAAATCACCAACCAGTCTTTAATAATTAATCATATAGTTTGGACCAAATTAACAGCATGCATACCACATCAAAGCCTAGCTCCCTCGTGGACTGTGTCTGTACTCTTGTTTGTTTTAACTTACACAATAAACAAGTTGTTATCTTATGGTGGTCAGACTAACCAGCATGGTTACAAGCAAACTTTGGACTGGAAAACTTTTGAGCATGTCTGGGAGAGCAGCTGTAATGTCATCACCAAAAAATCTGCTAATGCTGCGGCCTAGATTAGCTTTCCTGCTATCGCAAGCAGACCCCCTGCCATTTGTGCTTGGCTTGTGAGATTTTTAATGAACAGAAATTTAAGCCGTTTGAAATCTTTGTCTGCATATTGCTTGTTTCAGACAGATTAATACCAAAGCTTTTATTGCACTTACAGTTCTGAAATGAGTTGCTGCCAGCTTTAGAAGCCCAACATTATGTCCACTTCACCTTTCAGTCATCTGCTTTAGGAGTTTTGTGAGACCACAAGAAGTGTATAAAGGAAATGGGCATTTGCGTTTTAAAGCTCTCTGTTTGGCATTTTTGCCATCCTGTTTATGTTTGGACAAGAGGCTGGAGACTCACTAGAGACACACATTAGGAAAAATGCATTTATGCTGTAGTATCATATTCCATCTCAAAACTGTATCCATTAAAAGCAAACATTTCAGTGATTTTGTGCCAAATGTTCTTTGGGTTTCTCAGGCGCTTACAACAGAAGTCTGCATTGGCAGTCTGACCCTGGGGAAGAATTCACGGCTCACAGCATGCTATTGATCATGCTTCTCACCTGAAAGGTGCCTTCAGGCTTGAACTCTGCAGATTTCTTCACTGAAAGCCTGTTGTTTGGTGTCTGAGTCATAGCCAGAGACCCGGCCCTATGATCCTCTTTATGAAAGTTGTCTCGTTCTGACACTGAAGTTGTTTGCACAAGTCTGAGGTTAGCGTGAAACAGAAGACACAGTAGCCACATTAAAGTCATCAGGACAGGACTTCCATGGAGGTATTCAAACATATAGTACTAGCACACTCAGTGTTTCACAAAGAGAGGACCTTGGAGGTCATAGTGGCTATATTCTAAAAAATATATTGTAATATTATCAGGCAAGTCAAAAAACCTTTGATCAAACTCTTCATCAACTTAGTGAGTGACTTATTTTCAGTGAATCCACCTGCACCTTGAACAGATGACTTATAGGAAAAATATGATTTACATGATAATTCAAAAATAGTAATTTTCTTATTTTATTTGAATCGGAGTGTGTTTGGAGACCTGGAGGCTTGACCATGTGAAACTAGTTAATTCAATTCAATTCAGTTTTATTTATACAGCGCCAAATCACTTGCTGGTTTTTAATTTGTTTTTTGTCTGTTTGGGAGCTGACACAGTCTCTAAGGGGATGGGGTTTTGGGGGGATAACAGGAGGAGAGAAGCTGCAGAGAGGCGTGTTGCAACTCTGCTTCCT
>VVHJ01041782.1:0-12319 GCA_015107715.1 Tylochromis polylepis | reverse complement strand
GTGGGAATCGGAGCACTAGGCGCAGTGACTCCCAAGCTAGGAGAGTGACTCCAGTAGATCCCAGGAACAACATCGGAGATCTCTGTGCAGTAGAGCGCAGTCCTAGGAACAGCTAAGATACTGCGCAGGACCCTCAAGCTCCCAGGCCTCTGGTAGAGGACCCGAGCTTGAAGGATAAACCGCCCACAGAGGGGCGAGAGGGGAATTTTTTTTAAAAGAAGTGGGCTACTGGAACAAGAAGGCATATATATAATTTTATGACTTATACTTCTGGAGGAAGTTGATTATGGCACTGTGGGACACAATGAAATTGAGCGTGTGTCACCAAAAAGGTGTGTAAAATAAAAAAAAATAATATTTGAAATGCATTTCATTTATGTTTAAATAATGGCAAACACTTAAACACATAATTTAATTACTTTGTTGTACATATCTGGCACATTTTAGAAAAAATCAGGGTAAGTGAAATATGTGGACATGAATGTTGCTGCAAAAAGAGAATCACCCATAAGGTAAAGGAGTGCTAGAAAAGGATCCAGACATGTATCTTAACTGGCTCTTATATACCTCTTTTCTACTCAAGCACTTTGGACTATAAGTCTCACCCACACAGTCATAAAAGCTCTTATTTCTTGCTTAAGTGATTTCTAACAAACATTCATATGTTGCCAAAGGATACTATGGCAACAGTCAGGGATCAAACCAGCCACCATCCAATTAGTAGGAAACCTGCTCTACTTCCTGAGTGATTGGATGAGTTTGGGTGTGAAATCCCAGGTAATGCTTTTGACTTTTATGAACCTAATATCAGCATATGTATAAGTTATGAGCCAAAAACTCAGGCTTCTAAAAGTTCTTTCTACTCTTGGATTAGTATGATGTCTTACAGAGGGAGAGATCCTCAATATAGTCATCTTCTGTTTGTCGGGGAAGCCAATCAACAGAAAGTCGGCTTGAAAATCAAGGGAGCTAAAACGGCTAAGCCTAGCATAAGACAAACAAATTATTAAAGACTTATTTTTTGAACTGGTGCAAAGATGTTCTTAAAAATAAAAATCCAGACAAGAATGGGACAATCTGCAACTTTTTATTCAGATATATAATAATATATGGTGTTTCTGGAAGGGTGTAGGGTGGTTAAAAATCATTTTTGAAAGGCATGAATCATCAGCTCTGTTGTCTTTCTAATCAAGTGACCTCTATCAGCCGGAGCAAAAAAAGCTTGAAGGCTATGTAGATGTGGGAGTTTCAGTCTCGTTTAATGTTGCACCAGGTAATTGATTGCAATCATTAGAGCAGCGTAGAGTGACCTTGCTTACGGGAAAGAAGGGGGTGGAGGGTTGGGGTGACTTTGCATACGTGAGTTAGTGAGGGAGGCAGGAAGACAGAAAAACAAAGGCAGCACACAAGTGGTTTAATAGACTGCAGTGTGTGTGGCTTCATTGCATTGGAGGTACGCATGTGTAAGAGATGAGCTCAGAGGGCAGACACATCTAAAGGTAAATAAATCATATTCCCAGCGCTGGGCTGACATCTTACGCTCCTGCTGCCTGCTCCCATATTACAGATTTAATGAGTGACAGAGGGAAAACAGCAAGCAGCTTCTACCACTTGCTGCTTTCATGACTGCTGATTTAAGCAATGCTGTCAAAACGTTTATTTCTTTACATCGTAGCGTTACGATGTGGAAATACCATTTGAAAGCGAGGCATGACCTGTAAATATCCTTCAACACAAATGAACAATGAAGTGGAAAACACACTTGCCACTCTGCATCGCTTAAACCAAGACAGATTTTGCAGGCTGTTTTTTGCATTATGGTGGTACTGCGTTCAAGTATTTAATATTTAATGATTTAATATTATTCCTGCTGAATGTGTGAAAGTGTCTCCTGTTCATGTCATGACAGAAAAAGACATAGGAAGAAGGAGCGAACCAGATGGATGACTGAATAAGTATGAAGTGGATATTAAAGCCATAGACTGTGTATAAAAAAATAAGTGTAGTCACGGCGATGTCACTCATTGGGTTTGGACAAGCTACGGGTGTAGGGATGCAGTGAACAGCTATGCTTATCTGCTAATTAGTGCTAACTTTTAACTAATTAAATAGCTAATTAGTGCTTTCACTCACCAAAACCGAAAGCAAGAATTTCTTGGATGGTCTGCGTCATACAGCAGGCCGTATTATTGCTCACAAATTCTATTAAAAATGCTCCAAAAGACACCAAACACAGTGGAGAGGTCTAGAGTAGGTGATGCACTGGGTTCCAGTCAGTCAAAACACCTGTGCTCTTAATTCCAGGATCCAGACAGATTAGTTGAAAGATATTCCTCCGTTTAATATATTTCTCTACAGGAGCAGAAACCATTCTTTTTTTGTACCAGGCTGTAAACATGCTCCTGATGCTGTAAAAGTCAGCATTTTAACTGACTCACTCTTGGAGCCATCCTCAAGTGGCTGTGTTGTTCTGTTTGTGCGGTTAATTTGACGGATTTGGGCAGACGTTATAATCGTGGCTTTAAACTGCAAATTTAAAAGATATCAAATGCACACCAACATTTTTTCTCACTGATGCTGAAATGGGCTGTCTGCAGCCCATAACTCAACACCTTATCTCATGCTCCTGCTGTTCAATATGTGATAAGCTCAACAGGAGGTTTATAATTGTCAGTCACAAAAAAAAGGAAAAAAAAGAAAAGCTATCTTCTGTTTAATGTTTGATCCTCTTTTCCTCCAATCTTCTGCCAAGTCTAAAATCCATTATGTCAGCTTCAAGCATTCAAAAGAGGAATTAATGTGGGAAGAATTTAACAGCAATGGCCAAATTGGTTTGCGTCCCACCTAATATGAAAGAGGCACAATTAAAATGTCAGGGCTGGAAGACTCCCAGTGTGACACCAGCTCCGCTTTTGTTTCCTGGATAATAAAGGAGTCAATGATTGTTGAAGAGCAGCACAACCAGACATATAGTCAGTATTACAGTCCACAGGCTGGACACTGTGGGCTTAGTGGAAAGCCTCTGAATGCAAAGTAGCTTAGGAGTGGCAGAGGAAATGGGATATCAATAGTGGCCAACAGATTTGGCTGCTGTTCAGAAGCCTGATGCTCCACTTCAGTGCTGACTTGAGCCCAAACTGTGCCGGGGCACATCAGTTTATAGCCAAGCAGTGCTTGCAGAAAATTCTCAGCATTTGTTTTAAGTTGCCTGGAGAATTAATGTCTGCCTCAAAGGACATTCTAATGATCACTCGCGCGTCTTTAGGTTAGTTTCCTGAACTGCCTGAAATGTAGCAGATAATACTTTTGTGGTGTGCGCTGAACTCCGACTCCCACCCATCTGGGGGACTTATTTGCTTAAGCGACATTTCTGCTGGATGACAAGGCGAGAAAAAACATGGAGTCTGGTTCCAAAACACAGCTGCATCTTCACCATGACAGAGTGCTGAGAAAAAATAGCTACTACAGAAGACAAGGTGAGTTGAATTTTTTTTTTATTTTGCAGTCCTGGGCATTGCTTAGAGGAGGCTTTTACTCCAAATAGATTCACTGTGCTCCCCACACCAGCCAGACCTGTGCTCTGAATGCTAAGCTCTCTCATAAATTGTAAATGACAACTTGATTCATGCAGGTAATACATTTTACTGTCCGACTGGGTGACATTGCGGTTATACAATATTGAAGATCTGGGACGATGCGGAGGGAGGACGTTGGAATTATGGTAATACCACTGAGGCACACTGAGCAACGAAAATCAAACATTACGACACCAGCTGGTGAAGACAAATGCTTGACTAGCAAGGACAAGGCCAGACACAGTGCTGCGAAAAAGTATTCGCCCCCTTCCTGAGTCTTTAGTTTTTTGGTTTTGGTTTTTTTTTTGCATGTTTTTCATACTTGCACGTTTCACTTCAAAGAAATTTTAACATTAGCTTTTAAATGATGATTTAATTCATGGAGGGGAAAAAAAAATCTTTCCAAACCTACCTGGGCTTATGTGAAAAAGTAACTGCCCCCCAAACTTCAAAAATGTACCTGGAGAGAACCTATGCACACACACACACACACACACACACACAGGTCCAGAGAGATGGTGACTTTGAACCTAGGGCCCTCTTGCTATAAGACAACAGTGCAAACCACTGGGCCATTTGTCTAACATTAAAATTTGTCTGATGATCTAAAACATGTAATTGTGACATCAGAAAGGGGGCAAATACTTTTTCACAGCTATATCTGTATCACCATGCTGCAGGGGAGCAAAGGTGAAACTGGTTTAGGACTGACATTGGAGAGTAAGATGGGAATAACCTTCAGAGATCTGCTGAAGATGACAGACTTTTATAGTATTGATGGAATGTTTCAGCTGTAGTCACCAGAGAGCCCGGTGGCAAGGCCATTATCCGGGTGCACACACTCTCTGCACTCCAGCAGTGGCACGCCTCACATCTCTATACCCACACCTAAGAGCTCAGTGCAAACACAAATTTCCACCTTCAGGCACCTGGCATCTGCAGTGAAGTGGAAGTGCCATATTCAGGGGCAAGTTATATTTGAATCTTTTGTTTAGTGATGAGAAAGCGCCACACAGTTGCTGCAGAGTTGTTGACTACACATCACACCACTGACACCATGTTCTGTGAGCAGTAAAGTGTATACTTTATCACCTGGAGCAACATAAAAAAGTACTAGTAGGTAAAAAACAAAACAATAAATAAGATAACTTCCTCAATGCCTTGGTAAGGTCAATGTAAATCGTCAATCCCACAGATGAAGAGGAACCTCTGTGAAAGAAGGAATCAATACTACTGCAACAAGGGCTGGACGTAAAGACACACCTGGTATCATCAACCTCACAAAGCCATCTTTTGCTGTCCTT
Organism: Tylochromis polylepis; assembly: GCA_015107715.1. Classification (NCBI taxonomy): domain Eukaryota; kingdom Metazoa; phylum Chordata; class Actinopteri; order Cichliformes; family Cichlidae; genus Tylochromis; species Tylochromis polylepis. The sequence continues at coordinate 7,440 of VVHJ01041782.1, read as the reverse complement.
CAAACACCTCTCCTCTTCTTCCTGTGCTGTCTCTCTCACTCTTTCATTCAGTCACTGACCTTAAACCTGTGAGTGTCTACAAGCAGGAGCAGCAGCGGTGAGTCTCTGATAAGCTGGTAAATTTTCTGCCATTGATCCAGTTCTGCAGGGTCTCTCGGAGTGATTGGCTATAATTTTGTTTTCCCTCAGTTACATCCATCAGCCAGGCAATTAATCAGACTTCCATAATATTGTGTAAGTACAATATCTTGGAATGAAAACTTCTATTAAAAGCACCAAATCCATACTACTGTGTAAAATTCTAAGATAACACAGCCTGACAGACATAAATGAGTATTTTTGCACCAACAAGATTCCCAAAGAGCTATTAGCCAAAAACTGGCATATGTCAACATGCTGTGCAGTGTGCCCTAAGAAAAATTCTTGAGGAAGAAGCACTGGAGAAGTGGAAATCCAAAGGAGAAGCAGCTCAAGAAAAAACTATCTACAGCAAAGGAACAATATCAGAAAGCAATTTCCGTGAGTAACAGAAATACTTCCAGCAGAGACCTGACACAGGACCTGAGACATGGATTTGGCCCTTCTGTTGATTCATTCACTGTTTGCTGAAGCCTCATCAGAAATGGTCTCAATGGAAGGATGGCTGTCAAGAAGCCGTTTGTAATGATGGGACACAGAGAATGGAACAAAAGGCAGCCAACACCCAAAGAAGAGTGTCTTCTTTCTTTCAGGAAGCCTGGAGAATTATTCCTGAGGACTACTTAAGGAAAGAAAGCTCGCATTCAGCCTTAAGTTCAGTCTGTGCTGAAAAATAAATGTGGTCATACCAAATATTTATTTTCAAGCTCAGTAGAATTGTACAAACTAGCAAAAGAAATTGGGGGAACTAAGACTTGTGCACAGTATTGCATTTATAAATAAAATCACCACTAACATTACCATTGATCGCATTTGTTCTATCATGCCCCTCTGTCCATATGGCAGCATTGAGTACGAACAGATCCCCATCTTCTTTCATGTACAAATTGCATATGAATGACATTACTCAACATTTCACTCCAAAAATGAGCACCTATCAGTTTAAAAAAAGTGCCACTTGAGCTCACGATGGGCAGCATACATATTAATTTAAATAAAATTCTGCACACAAATGGGTAATTTAGCACTTAGCTGATGAAATTACTTTGCTTTTAACTTCACAATCTCTTCTATAATGGATGGTGATTAGAGGTAAGCATTACATCACCCAAAATGAGGGGGAAGCATCATTTAGTGCTTTTTTATTGTTTTATTTTTTAATCACTCTCTTTAGTATATACAGCTATCAAGTTTTTCTATGAGCATATCTATGAGTATTTTCAATACTGACTAGATTTTCACTAAAGTGGAACTGATGACAGAAAGGTCTGTGAACTGGGACATTTTTCTAGATTAGTTTTTCAGTGCTTTGCAGAGCAGGAAATAATGTCTTTTCCTTTGAATTGAGGATTATAATTGCGTAAGTATTTCCTGTGAGTTGATGGTGTAAAGGGTAGGAGAGAAAATATATGGTAACAAAGCCAATGTGACTTTGTATGAATGCATGTAGGTTCTTGTTTCTGCAGAGCCGCTGCAAACATTCAATTAATCATGGACTTGATGAGGCCACTCATACTGGTGTGGCCCGTTTACCAAACGCTGGGCAACGTCATTGGTGGTCACTTGACAATCTGTTCTCTCTTACTTTAATTTAACCACTAGGGCCAAATGACTGCTGCTCTGATCGCATTCCACTCTGTTTGCATTACCACTAATAGTAACGCAACCAGAAAGGGAGCAGGTTGTTTGGTTGCTGGCCACAAAGTCAAGTTAGTGCTGACTGCCTTATTACCAAAAACTACACATGGCCATCAATGGCTAACTCACTACCATAGTGTTCTAACACTGAAATTCTCTAATGCTGGAAGCTTTTCTACAATGCACTAGTTTTACCCATTTTATTGAGGTACATCATTGCTGGCTACTCTGCTACCAGTCATTAGAATGCCCTAATGCTGGTTAGTGCTAGCCACATGGCTAACCTTTCCATCAGCAAAAAGACTGCACAGCATTTCCCACACGTAACTTTAACAGCTACCAATATATAGTTTTCATTTTCATCACTAAACCACTATTCCAATTAAGGACTGCTGGGTTTAGAATTACTAATTAATCTAACATACATTGGGTTTTTTTGGGGGTAGGAAGCTGGAGAACCCAAACAACAGGTCAACGGGGGAAACATACAACCTCAAGCAGCCACCGAATTCAAACCCAGAACCATCTTGTAGTGAGGTCACGGTGCTAACCAACCAATTTTTATTTGTTTAATCATCAGGGAGAATTCATTCTATGAAACAATGCCCTGGCTCCAGTTTCTAGTTTAAACACTGGTAGCCCTCCTTCATTATTGTGGCACTCCTCAACATCACTCAGCCTCCTTTGAAAGTCCCCTTTCTCCCAGTTGGATAGACCCCAACTCCATCTTGACTGTGATTTGTTCTTGACTGTAATTCCTTGTTTCTGGAGAGCTTGCAGCAGATCTGCAGAGTGCGTAGCGGGTGGAGAACTGGTTTTTGAACTGAGGAGAAATGCTTGACATGAACATATCCAGGATGAAGAAGGAAGCAAACTACTGACCTCAGCTGCTTTCCAAGAGGTTGGAGTACAGGTCTGTCCAAGGGATCATTATTACTATTATTCTGCTATTTACTCTATAAAGTATATATTGTATTGTTAATTAATAATAAATAAACACAGACGCCGACACTTGTGGGTGTGATTGTGTGCACCCCCAATACCATTTTGTGTTATTAATGAGCTACCTAGTGGTTTACTGCACATGACTAGGCTACTCTACTGCCCAACATGCCCACAATATTCTCTTTATACTGGTCAATCCAGCCAGGTACCCGTGGTTTACTGGAAAACATATGCATGGAATTAAAAAATGAAATGGTTTCGATTAATAAATAATTATTAGATATATATTATATAATGTCACAGTCCTTTTCTTGTTCCCCAGTCAGTCGTCTCTCATGCTGCAGTTTGTTACTCCTGTCCCTGTGCTCCGTGTTCCCTCTGTTCCTGACGTTTCAGTGTCAAGTCCGTGCCTCTGTGCCTGACGTGTGTTTCCTGTTTTATTTTGATAGTCCCTGTCCTGTGTGCAGTGTGTGTAGTTTTGCTTTCCCCTTGTCTCATTATGTCTGATTATTCCCAGCTGTGCTTCCACCTGTTCCCCATCCTCTGGTTGTCCTGCCTGTGTAGTTTAGTCCTCAGTCTTCCCCTGCTTGTGGTCGTGTCGTTAACCTTCATGTGGCCTCTCTGCTGTGTGGGTTTCTCCGTGCTTCCCAGTTTCTTGTTTTTGGCTTAGTTTTGTATTTGTATCGAGTTTGTTCCCAGCAATAAAGCTGCCGCTTTGAGTTTAATTTTCCGTCTGAGAGTCCTGCGTTTGGGTCCTCCTCCTGCCAACCACACAGAATTGCCTTGACAGAATGATGCGACCACACTATGGACCCAGCAGACTTCAACCCCTATGAGCGGCAGCAGGCAGTCTTCGCCCCGCTGGAGGAAGAGCTCAGGTGGAAGCCATGGCTCACCCCCGACTATGAGCGCATATTTCGCGGGACTCGTTTAGTTCTCGGGGGTCCCGGAGTTGCTGTAAACCTCCACCTGTTGCTCTGCCAGCAACCAAATCTCAGCCGCTTCAGGTGAGAATCCTCCACGTTTCTCCGGACACTCACTCCTCAGCCTCAGCGCTGCCGTCCTGCGAGCTGGAGGCACAGCTCTATTCTTCCCTGAGGTGAGGCCCGCCAGGACACAGCCAACGTCTGCCCTTGTACCTACTCCTCGGGTGGGAGCAGCTAGTGTCTGGCAGGTGCTTGCACCCATTTCTGTCCTCGCTGGAGGCTCAGGTGAGCCTGTCCAGCCATTTTCCTCATTTTCAGGAGGCTCAGGAGAAACACTACAACCACTACTTCTATCACTAGCTCAGTCATCTGCTCAGTCGTCCCCTCAGCCAGAGGGCTCTCCAGAGCCACTCCAGTATTCCACGGCTTCCACGCCGCCATCTGTCTCCACTGGGGGTTCTGAGGAGTCCATCCAGCCATCTGGGGCTTCCACGCCGCCGTCTGCTCCCGCTAGGGGCTCAGGAGAGCCACTCCGGCCGACCGAAGTTTCCACGCCACTGTCGACTGGAGGCTCTGGGGCAGGGGTCTCCAACTCCAGGCCTCGAGGGCCAGTGTCCTGCAGGTTTTAGATATCACCCTGGGTCAACACACCTGAATCAAATGATTAGTTCATTACCAGACCTCTGGAGAACTCCAAGACATGTTGAGGAGGTTGTTTAGCCATTTAAATCAGCTGTGTTGGATCGAGGACACATCTAAACCTGCAGGACACCAGCCCTCGAGGCCTGGAGTTGGAGACCCCTGCTCTGGGGAGTCCGCCTGGTTGTCATCTGCCTCCGCCGGGGGCTCTGGAGAGTTCGTCTGGCTGTCCACAGCTTCCACACCGCCGCCTGTTCTCGCTGGTGGCTCAGAAGAGCCCATCCAGCTGCCTGTTCCTGCCAGAGGCTCTGGAGAGTACATCCAGCTGCCAGCGCAACCTTCAGTGCAACCGTTCACGGCTGTCATGCCGTCGTCTGTGGCTCCACCACTTGTGGCTTCCATGCAACCGCCTGCTCAACTGCCAACTCAACTGTCCACGGCTACCATGCCGCCATCAGCTGAATCGCCTGCAACTGACAGCACGCCTTCTGGTCCAGCTGTGTCTCCACCAGAGGTCAGCGCCTTGTCTGGTCCTGCCTCGTCTGGTCCTGCCTCGTCTGGTCCTGCCTCGTCTGGTCCTGCTTGCTGGCCGTCTGCCAAGCTGCCCATGAGCCTGCAGGCACGTCCACATCCAGCAAGGCCTGCACATCGAACAATCAAACCACACCAACACCAGCCACCTTCCAGGCCATCTACCGAGAAGCTTCGCTGCCGCTGTTTTCCATGCGACCGGCCTCCGGACCTGCTTCACCTACGTCGCCGTTGCCTTCTGCACGGTTGGCCTCTGGATTTGTTTTGCCCACACCACTGCCGTTTTCCACATGCCAGCCTCCAGAACTGGCTTTTTGGAGTTTTGCTTTTAGAGTCCTTGTACTCCTGTTTTGTTTTCTTTTGCTCAGAGTTTTGTTCCCTCTCTTCCTGATGTTTCAGTATCAGGTCCTTGCCTCTGTGCCTGACGTGTGTTTCCTGTTTTATTTTGATAGTCCCTGTCCTGTCCTGTGTGCAGTGTGTCTAGTTTTGCTTTCCCCTTGTCTCATTATGTCTGATTAGTCCCAGCTGTATTTCCACCTGTTCCCCATCCTCTGGTTATCCTGCCTGTGTTGTTCAGTCCTCAGTCTTCACGTCGTTCATGTGGGTTCTCTGCTGTGTGTTTTATTCCGCGCTTCCTAGTTCTTTGTTCCTAGTTTAGTTCCCTAGTTTCTTAGGTTTTTGGTTTGAGTTTCATGTTTCTAGTTTCTTGTTTTTGGCTTAGTATTATATTTGTATCGAGTTTGTTCCCAGCAATAAAGCTGCCGCTTTGAGTTTAATTTTCTATCTGCGAGTCCTGCATTTGGGTCCTCCTCCAGCCTGCCACACAGCATTGCCTTGACATATAATTAGAGTGTTTAATTAAACCAACAGTAAATGTTGAATACAGACACATTACCACACTAAAATATGTGTGCTTGCCTCAGATGATGGACAGCATTGTGGCTCTAACATTAAAAGCCCATTTGTTTACCAGAGGGACTTCATGGGCATCAAATACTACTAACACAAATCATCACACAGACAAAAAGCCTGCAATTTTTGGTGGAAATGTTGCCATGTTTAATTTCATGGAGCTAATTGACGTGTAAGTATCAGAACAACCACATTTCTTCTTCATATTAACTAACTTACCTATTAAAACATGTGGGAAAAGCTAATGTGGACAATGGATAAGAACTGGTACAAATGTACAGTATGTGCAGTGCTGCTGTCATTGCTGTCTTTCACTGTTTCACCCAGCTGCAGAGTCACAGTCACAGTCAGGCAGAGTCGCTATCAGGAGGGCTGAGGAATTATCGGGAACACCATCTCAGACCTAGCAGACAAGTACAGCATGGAACAGACTGAACACATCCCATTATACAGCAGGGCGCAGACAATCGCACCTGTCTAAGTAACACATAGGACTCCAGGCTATAGTGATGCTGGGGGAGAACACACACACACAAGGCAGATAAATGCAGACAAATATACTAGTGGGATTGGGGTTTTTTTCTTTTCTTTTTTTTTTATTGAACTTGTGCTTATGCACAGATGCCCTCCTGTTTCTCTTCATGTTTAAAAAAAAAAAAAAAGGCTATGGGCTTGATTTTTTTATTTTTTTGTTTAGGCTTTTGTGCACACACTGGTGCCTACTCACACATCTCCACTGCAAGTTCAGCTGACAGAGCTCCTCTTTGTTGCTCTGTTGAACTTGAGGGGTGAGTGGAAGCCAGATGAAGGGTCCTGTGGTAATTACCTTGTCCCGCAGCCTGTCTACCACACACACACATACATGCACAATGTTGCACACAAACACATCCGTGCCACTGCTGATGGCAGCACAGGCTGAGGACATGCAACTTCAGCACTCCTTCTGCTAAATAACACTACTCCTACTGAGGGCCACTAAGAACACGGCATGCACACGCACGTTCGCATGCGCATACTCTCTCCAGAGATGAAGTCTAAATTATCTTCCACACAGTGTAAAAATACAACAGCTGTTTCACAGAGACGACTGTTAGCCCTGCAACAGATCAGTGACCTGTCCACGGTGTACCCTGCCTCTTGCCCTGTGACTGCTGGGATAGGCCCGACCTCCCAACAATCCTAAATTTGATAAGAAGAAGAAAATGGATGGATGGAAACACAGTGTGACGGACCGAAGGCAGCCTCCAACTCTCTACTCACGGCCACCAGCTCGGCCATCATTTGGGCCAGCGTCTTCTCCGGCTGGCCCGGTCCTGGGTCTGCCCTGCCCGTCATCTCCAGGACGTCCTGGGTTTCGGCACCACTGTGACGGACTGAAGGCAGACCCCAAGACACGGGCATGTTGTTCCACATACTTTTATTCATCACACACTTCACACGGTTGCTGCTACACAGACACCGGCTGCAGCTCTCCCGCTGCCAGCCGCACATAACACCAACAACAACAAGATCAGGTTGAACAGGACCCGTTTTATGGCTGGCGAGGCGTGATTGCTGATGCCGTGCAGGTGAAGCCATCTCCACTGCACGGCACCGCAAGCCACACCCCGCCACAGTCCTGCACAGTGTTGGGCTGTAAGCACAACCCCCACCTGTGGACATCGGGCCCTCATGCCACCCTCATGGAGTCTGTTTCTGACTGTTTGAGCAG